>SEYY01016334.1:32500-70000 GCA_009176605.1 Armadillidium nasatum
AATGAAAAGCTCAGTCTTTGACTTTAAGCCAAGATCTATGACAAGGTCATTTAGGTCTCTTTGATTTGGATTGTATGTTTTTCTTTCACCACTTGCACCTCTGGAATTGTAGTCTATTTCTTCAATGATGTTTTCATCTGAATTTTTTTGCCTTCTGAGGATAGGTAAGCTCTTCTTTGGAGGAGTAGGTACAGGAAGATCTACACTAGCCACTAGGGGTGTACTGGTGCAATTGAAGATGGGAGGTCTGGGTAATTAACTGGGTGTGCATTTTTGCCAGCTCTTCATTTGGAAGGATCCACAATGCAGAAAAAAGTTGGTTGAGTAGTTCATAGGCTCACGCTAAATTTTTGTGATAGCAAACTTCATGGCTCTCTTTTCCCTCTCTAAACCATCCTACAGAAAGATAATATTTAACTTACACTTACTTTATAATAATTTATTTAAGATTATACTCTTCATACAAGCAAAGTTAGTTAGTGTTTTTTTTTTTTTGCGGTATCCACAAGAAACATGAGATGTCAAGGATTTTTGTCTTGATTCCTAATTGGAATGCCCAAGTATGCTATATAAGCTTCACAGTTTTATGGATGCTGTTACAGAAAACTTTCTTGCTCTTGTTTTGTTGAACTGAACCACATATGTAGCAGAGTACGTCTGGCGAATGCTTGCAGCCTCTTGATGCCATTAAGCTTCTTTAGATGTGTTCATTCAGCTACCTAGAGGTGAAGTAAAACGTGATCTGTGAGTTCCTGAATAAATATGTTGTTAGCATTGTTCTAGAAAGCACTCAATCTTGTTTTTACGTACATTAATGAGGCATCGATAATTTTTCTCAAAGTTTTTGGAGACTTCTAGAAAATTTGTATAGATCAAGAAAATTTTATAAAGCTCTATAAAATGTTACTGAACTCTACAATGTTCTTATTTGATCTAATCATTTTCTCACAAGTTTGTTCGAAATTTAAAAAACTCTTTATAGGATTCAGATTTGTTATGTAAAGTCAATACTATTTTCAAAAAATCTGAAAAATGAAAATATTGAATCTTATAATTATTTTAGGCTATATACTTAAAAATCCTTTAAAAATAAAAACCCTTTCATTTAATGAAATATGGACTATATACTAAATTACTAAAATGGCCATAAAATTAAAATTTTGATATAAAAATATATCGTTTCTATTTACTTTAGTTACAAGTAACGAATATAATGCTTTTCAACTAGGAATGAAAAAAAATTTTGTTACTAGTGTTATTGGTTTCATTTTCTAACTTATTTTCTATGCCTTGTTTGTTTCTTATCCTTCTCTTTAAGTCCTTTCTTATGAACAATATCTGAACCATCTCTAGTTATTTCCATTTGGTTATTTTCATCAGACGATGACCTGTGCAAAATTTCGTTGAAGCATTCCCTAAAGGCAAAGTGAATTTACTTTTGAACGTTTATTTCTTTCGTTTCGCAGAACACATCCTAACGAAGTGAACACTGATCTCTCTTACCTTCTGAATCGAAATGAATGTGCTGCTTTCTTTTATTTTTAGTTTTAAATTTATTTCCTCAGTAAGTATTAATTTTATTTCGTAATGTTTATAAGCTTATATGCTTTCTTTCTTTACTTTCATTAAATAAAAACGTTCTTTTAATGAACTCAAAAATTATTCCTTCACTATTTTAATACCACTATCCTCCCAAGCTTTTGATAAATATTTCTGCAACGCATTCATTTTTTTTTTTTTTTTTTTTTTTAATTTTTCAAATGGTTGTAGCATTCGAATTATGTTTTAAATTAACTTCCATTCATTAGCTGTCAATAGCTCAATGTTACCATTAGAGTTTGAGGAACAAATAATAATTGCAGTTTTCTGTTCTAACAGTCTTTATAACATATAATATGTTGAGTTCCACTTCGTTTCTATTTCTTATGTGAGCTTATGTATTAGTAGTTTCTGGAACTTCTGGATTTCACATAATTTTGTCTTATTATATATATATATATATATATATATATATATATATATATATATATATATATATATATATATATATATATATATATATATATATATATATATATATATATATAATATATATATATTATAATTTAATAAAAAGAAAATATTTTTTAATAATATTTTATACTATATATATATATTATATATATATATATATATATATATATATATATATATATAATATATATATATATATATATATATATATATATATATATATATATATATATATATATATATATATATATATAATAACTACAAACAGGAATGGATTTGATTTTAGCTCAAACTTCGGTACTAGTCCATTGAATGGTCTGTTTACGCCGCACTTACACCCTCTCTTTGCCCCTCACGTTAATGAAATAATATTAGATGGAGAAATGGTTGGCTGGAGTCAAAAGTATAAAACCATAGTTTCTAAAGGTAATTCGAACAAAATATATAAATAACTTTATGAAAGAAACACCCAAAATTGTATCTCATAAATAAAATATGAGTTATTGTTTTTTATTTATTTATTTTTTTTGGGAGGGAGGAACTTCTTTGTGTGTGGGGCATAAATAACTATTATAGAGTTCGATTATTGATCGTTTCGTATTCTTTGTTTATAAACTTAGCAATAATTCCATTAAATAGTCATTCTGATATATATATATATATATATATATATATATATATATATATATATATATATATATATATATATATATATATATATATATATATATATATATATATATATATATATATATATATATATATATATATATATATATATTATATATATCGCTTCATAGGAGCGAGGGATGTGAGCTGTTCCCACTTGCACTTAACATCGAATGACTCAGTCTTTAAACGAGTACATTAGTGATGTGTTTTGTTGCTAGTGAGAATAAAATTCGGGATCCGCGATAGGCCTGGCTAACCAGCAGTATTCTGTTGTAGACCCTTGTTACTCGGGACTTTTCCTCGAAAAGGTTCCATAGAAAGGACATAGCCCTTCCCGAGGGCAGACATTCATATATATATATAATATATATATATATATATATATATATATATATATATATATATATATATATATATATATATATATATATATATATATATATTATATATATATATATATATATATATATATATATATATATATATATATATATATAATATATATATATATATATATATATATATATATATATATATATATATATATATATATATATATATACTATATATATATATATATAATAGTGTCCACACCCTTTCTTTGATAGGATTTTTTAGGAGTAAATATGAATTATAATGAATAATAAAAATTCAAACAACTAAAACTTATAGATGTCATTCTGTTTATTTCCCTAAAATTGCTTATTATATGGAAGTTCTCTGTTACATTATTATTATTATTTTTTTTTTTTTTTTTTCCTTGGTTATTGGTTTTGGTATTTTGAAATTAAATATTTTTGTGAGTTGAAAAAAATTAATTTTAGTAATTATTGAAAGAGTTTTATAGTGTAAAAATTTTAATATGAAATCATTTTTATTAACTTATTGTTTTTAGTTTTTGCTTCTCCATTGTAATTCATATTTTCATTACCTCCACCTCTTCTTTTATTAATAATAATAATAATAATGTAATAAAATTTAATATTATATATACAGGTGAACAAATAGATGTGAAAAACTTAAAAGAATCAGGAGATTGGCAAGTTTGCTTTTGCGCTTTCGACATTTTATATTTAAACGGAAAAGTTTTAACAAATCTTCCACTCACTCAGAGATTAGAAGAATTACAGAAAGTAATTTCTTCTCAGGAGGGAAGAGTTCTTATCACTTCGCACAAGGAAGTCACTTCTAAGGTAGTAGTTTTCTTATTTATAGTTTTTAAGTATTTTTACCTTTATATTGAGCCTATATAATGTAGTCTTTGGTTGTTGTAAATTTCATTAATTTCATACTATTTATATCTTCCGTATTGCCCATTGCTCTGCGATGCTTAATGTAAATGAGTTTTATTCATGAAAAAATTTATTATTAGCATGTTTTTCCACCTCCTCCTCCAAAATAGCATGACACTCAAAACCCGTGGAGTTGACGAACTGTATTATATTGGTTTGATTATAGTACATTATTGAAATACTCTTGTTACAGAGAAGAGGTGGTTATTGCTTTAAATGATGCTATTGACAATCGAGAAGAGGGTCTTATACTTAAAGATCCTTCATCTGTGTATCAACCAGCATCACGACGCGCAGGATGGATAAAAGTCAAACCAGAGGTACTGACCTATCTTTTTTTTTTATATATATGTTCCTCATATCTTAATTTCTTGTGCTTTTAACAGAACTTTATTTTGGTTGGATGCTTTTATATGGAGTGTCAATGTTATCGCTAACATTTCATGCAATTAAAGAAAATTTTAAGTCAATATTTTGTGTTTTGTGCCGAAATTCTTTTGGAGGGCCATACAAACGACTATCTTATGAAACTCTTTTAATGAAACTCTTTTTAAATGAAATATTTCAAGTAAAGTGAGAGTTGCAGGAACAAATATGAAAAAGTATTTTATTATCGGAAGGGAAAAATGCAGACTTTTTTTCCATATCAGTTTCAATTAGTAGCTAAGAATGTCTTCACTTCTCAAAATTGTGACTGTTAAGTTTAGATTGACAACTTCTTATTTCAATCATTCAACTGCTGCCAAAAATCTATTTAAAAAAAAATTACAGTCAAGATAATAAATTTATCAACTTTTTGTTGTGCAAGAAATGCAAACACGTTGGAACTATAACCTTCATATGATTGAAAGCATGGGTAAAATTAATGAAGCCATCTTCCTTTACGCTTCAAAGGTAAAGCTCCTTACATCAGATGATAATGTAAATTTGAATATTATATTGCTTGCCTTAAGCCCCTTTTATGAATCAGCAAAGAAAATTAGATTTACAGATTGTTATTTGTCAGACGTCATTCCTCTGGTTGCAGCCGTAAGAGCTGTGCTAATTGATACTATTAATGGGCAAATAGTTTTGAAATGACAGAAACCCCTAATGCATGAGATGAATGACAGATTCGAAAACCTTCAGAGACAATGATGTTTACATAACAATTTTTCTTTATCAGAGGTTCAAAAGCAAGTTTCTTGATTCATGGACGCCACAGAAAGGTAGAATTAAATGAGGACGCATCTGTATGAACTGGTGCGGGACTCTAAAATAGCACCTTCCTCGAAAAGCGAAAGATCTCAGAAACAGATGCTGTAGCAACAAGCCTTGCATCTGGTACCAGAAGCATTGTTGAATCAATGAATTATTAAACTTTCTTTTAGCTTCAAACCAAATATGAAGAGCCGGATACAGGACCCCAAAGAAAGTTTCATTACTAATTTGCAAATATCAAAGCACAAATATTTGGATGCAGATGTAAACCCTCTACCTTGGTTGTGGGACAGATGTAAACTTTTCCTTACCTTGCTGAACTCGCTAGAACTTATTCAGCATGCCCTTCAACCAGTGTAACTAGTGAGCGTCTTTTCAATGGAACAATATTGTGAAATAGACGAAATTTAAAGCAAGCTCTCTTCTGAAAGAGCTCAGAACCTTTTGTTCTGAAGAACAAGTGCCAGAGCTGGGTAGTGTTTAAATACCTTTATTTAAATATTTTATTTAAATTGTATTTACAAATTCATTCATTCCTATGTATTTACATATAGTATTTAAATATGAAAATTATAAATACATCCCAAAACTTAAAATAAAAACTCTTGAAACACGTCTATCCATATTCCAGCAGTAGATGATTCGGCATATTTAATGCCTCCAGCATTTTTGCCTGATTGAATAAAAAGTGTCATTAATGGATGTTGTGCCCTTTTTCTTAAGTTCACTACCATAGCAAAATAATGATATTTGAGATTTTTTCATCATCTAGATGGAAAATATATCAAAATAAAAAAAGAAAAGAAAATGGGAGTAAAATAAAATACAATACATCTTTACCTTCCTCCACACCAGTTGAACGGATGTTCTCCCTAGGTGAAATTTCTTTAACACTTAAATTCTCTCTCTGACAAGACATTCGAAAGATTGGTGTTAATGAAAATTAACAAAGAAAATCTTAAGTCCAGACATACTGCCTGACTGACGTTTCAGTCAGTATATATATATATATATATATATTATATATATATATATATATATATATATATATATATATATATATATATATATATATATATATATATATATATATATATATATATATATATGTATCAGAATTGGAAGGTGTGAGAGGTAGGGGGAGGGGGAGTTGGAGTGAGATCAAGGAGTTATTGAGTGTCAGAAGGACGAACTGGGAAGAGGGTGTATGGTGGATAGGAGAGAGTGTTGGGGAATGGATGTTGCCTGTGGTAGACACCACCCTACGATTGTGGGAAAGGATGTGAAAGAGAAAGTATATATATATATATATATATATATATATATATATATATATATATATATATATATATATATATATATATATATATATATATATATATATATATATATATATATATATATATATATATATATATTGTATTGTGTATCCAGTATTTAAATACATTTAAAAAATGTATTAAGTGTTTAGTATTTTTTTTTTTTTTTACCTGTATTTAGTATTTAAATACTTACAATGTTTTTAGTGTCCAGCTCTGAGCTCAACTTAACAATTATTAAGTTTAAATAATTAAATCAAAAATAAATTTAAAATTATTAAAATGACATGTATAATAAATAATAAAAGTAAGAATAAATTAAAATTATTAAGATAGCCTGTATCAAAAAATAAAATAAAATGAAATAAAAAAATAAATGACAAAAAAGAATCAATTAGAAATTAAATGAAAAAAGTACAAAATAATGAAATAGTTAAATTATCATAAAATAGCAAATAATAATTATAACCTTTTCAATATGGGTGATGGTTAGTAGGATGCATAAAAAATCGGTTCTCGCCTTACACCCTGATGACAAAATATAATAAATTGAAGCATAATCCATTTCATATATTCTTAATTCTTCTATTTTGTAGGATGTTATTGAATTAATTAACTTTTTACTTAGATGTATTTAGTAACTTAAAATTTCAATTACTGTCTCTAAAACTCTTGATACCTAAAACTGTCTACATTATGAAGCAGTGAAATAAATATTTACAAAAATTTTGAAAAATTAACCTCTGGTCGACCTCTAATTTATTATTAAACTAATGAATTATAGTCGTGTGAAATTCTCTCTCTAATATATTAAAGCACAAAAATATAAATTAAAATTACTGATTTAATTTTGTATTAGTTCACTACCCTACTGCAGAAGTATTGAAGTTAATTGAGAGTTTCAAATTTTTATGTTATTTACTAATAAGATACTAAATGTTTGTTTAAAATGATATTTTTCCTATTAGTCATTTCGTTCTTAAGTATTAATTTTATCAGTTTTAAGTAATTTTAATGTTTTATTTATTTTTTTAGTATGTTGATAACTGTGTCCCGGATTTAGACCTCTTAATAATTGGAGGTTACTATGGAACGGGTCGACGAAGAGGAGTAATTTCACACTTTTTGGTTGCAGTAGCTGAACCTGATCTGGAAAAGAGTAAGTTCTTTAACCTTAGTAATATCTAAGGCAAATTATCTTAGAGTCTATTTCAAAGAGTCAAATTTGGTTAATAGATAAATTTATATACACCAGTTTGTGTACTATATACATAATATATTCTTGACTTGCATTCTCTAATGCAGTCTTTAACTATAGAAAAGATTTCACCTTGATTTACAAGTTATATATATATATATATATATATATATATATATATATATATATATATATATATATATATATATATATATATATATATATATATATATATATATATATATATATATATATATATATATATATATATATATATATATATATATATATATTAAATCTCTTTAATGCTCCATATTACAAATCCTTAGTTACCAGATGTTAAGCTTTTTGTTCCGTACTTAACTCGTAATATTTTAAAACCTTCCAAGGTTTCTTTTCATCCACTCTACAAAAATTTCTTTTCTTTCGAGTTCTTATTAATCCAAAAGAATTTATTTTTTCTTTCTCAAAGAAGTGTTAATATATATATATATATATATATATATATATATATATATATATATATATATATATATATATATATATATATATATATATATATATATATATATATATATATATATATATATATATATATATATATATATATATATATATATATATATCTTCAAGTTCTTTGGCATTCTTTAACTTTGTGAACCCATTTCTCAAAATTTATATCACTGTTATCTTTCTCTTTTATACTCCTCCTAAATATTCAGGACCTTTTTAAAGATAAAATTCTTTGTTCCTCTTCTTATTCTCTGTACTAAAGTAACATATTCTTTTTTTCATTTTTCATTGATTTTCTGTAGCTTTTCTTTCAAAGATTTCTCGTTTTTAGTGCACAGCATTTACTACTACTATTATTATTATTATTATTATTATTATTATTATTATTATGATCTTGCTAATAACACTAAATGCTAACAAATATTTGTTAAAATAACAAAAAAGGGTTAATAATAAAAATACCTTCTATTATAATTAATTTTGCTTTAGAACTATCTTTATTGGAGCTCTTGTTTTAATTCTTTTTGAAGTCTTACTACTATTATTTTCATCATTTTTTAAATAAATGTTTGGAAAGTTAAAATGCTCAACGTAATTCATTCGTAGTTTTTGTTTAATTAAAAATAAAATTAAAATACGTTAAAATAATCTTCAGTATGAACATACCCTCTATAGCTTAATAACGTATTTTTAAAATTTTTACTTTATTAAATATTTAAAATTTTAAATTATTTTAATATATTTAATTAGAAAATTTTATGAAAACTTTTTTTACATAAGGTGATAAAAGTGGAAAGCCGAAATCTCTTCAATCTTTTGGTCGGGTTGGCTCTGGTTACACAGTTTCAGAGCTCGAAGATCTTAATTGCAAAACTCTCCAAATATGAGAGTCCGAATAAACCAAATATTGTAGTAGTTGGAAGAGAGAAACCTGATATTTGGTACAAACCTGAGAAATCTTGTGTTCTTGAGGTATGTTTAGTTTCATGTTTAGTCATGAGTCAGTTATATCGGTAATTCAAAAAGTTTGACTTCTTCTAGGAATTGTACAGTTTGACACATTTACGAAGACTTCAAGTAAAATAACAATTATATAATATAAGCAACAGGCCACATTATTTAAATTTCATAATCCGTTGCATGTGTTTCTTTAAATATAAAATTCATTATAATTTATAACTACATATATAAAATCAGTATAATTTATAACTATAATAAAATTCAATATAATTTATAACTAAATTTCGAACACCTGTCATTCAAAAACTAATTTCGGTAACACTTGACAATTGCACACATTTGCCAAGGCCCTAAATATTATTATTATTTTTTTTTTTTTTTTTTTTTTTTTTTTTTAATAAAAGTTCATCTCACCATTATTATTAGGTTATATACCTAGTTGGAACCGGCGCCCTGCACGTTAATCACCCTACCGTTCGACACGGTAAGATATATTATTATTACTTTGTTAATGACAAAGATATTTCTTTACAAAATGTGGTTTATATACAAATACATTTGTGTACTAATAAATGGAGAGTTCAGAGTTAAAGTGAACCAAGTCCATGAGACTCATTTCTGTGAAAACGGATCTCAAAGTTGATTAGGTACTATTAATTAACATTAAAATTGAACTATGGACTTGATTCACTATTACACTTAAAATATAACATTTTTACTCTACCATGGCAGTGTTAGTGCAAAATGGCCAAAATATGGATTTGGTTCATTTTAACTCTGAACTCTCCAATTATTCAACCAAATTAGTTGTTTTAGATGTTTATGGGGAACTGCAAAATTGAATAAACAGTCTTTAGCAGTCGCTAAAATAAGAATTTTTGGACATCGTTATATATTGAGGATCTTTACCCAATTCTTCTTCATATAAATGGTAGTTTGATGGAATTATTATTATTATTATTATTATTATTATTATTATTATTATTATTATTATAGGTGAAGGGAGCAGAAATTGTAAAATCAGATCTTTACAAAACTGGATACACTTTAAGATTTCCACGAGTTGAAAAGATCCGATCAGATAAATCCTGGTTTGATATTTTGACTACGAATGAACTTCAAGAACTTGCAACAGTAATATTTATTTATTTTTTTATTATTAATTTTTCTTTCTTTAAAATTAAGTTAATTATCAAGTAAGATTGCTTCTACTGTAGCAGGATGAACATTTGCTGTGAATCTTTTTAATAAGACAAATAGAGATTAATCATTAATTTTTAATGGTTGAGTAAATTGTGAAGTGAAGGTTCCCCGAGTTTGATTTTTAGAAAGGAGCTCTGAAGAAATTTCCCTTCCTCTTCTTACATACAAATATTGTTCTATGAAACAAATTAGCAAAATTTCAGGGGATGTGGTTTTAATTAATTCGCATTTCAATGTTTTATGATGGTTGGTTGGTAAAGGTGATTAACTTACTTAAGCTATCTAAAAAAAAAATAGTAAAGAAATAAATTGTGATTTGGTATGTATAAGTAATAATATGCAGTAAAAAAAATTTCTGCTATTATTATTATTATTATTGGTCTCCATTGTATATGACCAGTGTTTTTCATCGATTTATGAAGGTTCTTACACTAATTTTCTTATAGATCTAACTTACCCCATACCTCCTCCCCCCCCCCCAAAAAAAAAAAAATATATATATATATATATATATATATATATATATATATATATATATATATATATATATATATATATATATATATATATATATATATATATATATATATATATATATATATATATATATATATATATATATATATATATATATATATATATATATATATATATATATATATATATATATATATATATATATATATATTATATATATTTATTTATTTATTTATTTATTTATTTATTTATTTATTTATTTATTTATTTATTTATTTATTTATTTATTTATTTATTTATTTATTTATTTATTTATTTATTTATTTATTTATTTATTTATTTATTTATTTATTTATTTTTTTTTATTTATTTATTTATTTATTTATTTATTTATTTATTTATTTATTTATTTATTTATTTATTTATTTATTTATTTAGTTAGTTAGTTAGTTAGTTAGTTAGTTAGTTAGTTAGTTAGTTAGTTAGTTAGTTAGTTAGTTAGTTAGTTAGTTAGTTAGTTAGTTAGTTAGTTATTAGTTATTTAGTTATTTATTTATTTATTTTATTTAGTTATTTATTATTTATTTTTTTCCTCTCACCGGCACAACTGTCAGCAGGAGGTCCCCTTGCAATGTTATTATTATTATTCCCCACACCAATGTAACTGACAACTACTAAATGTCTCGATATCGTCTACCCTCTTGTCAGTTCTGAAAATCTAAACCGCAATCGGTTAGCACATCCTAGTTGACAGTGCATAGCTGTGCTCCCTTCGTCTTTGCTATTTTCCAGCACTTGGACTCTTCACACCCTCGCCAACTCGTCTGTTTGCAACAATAGATCCGTATTTGACTTTCTTCAATAATTTCAACTCTTCAATGCCTTTTAAATAAAAGTATTTCTCTTACACAGTAAGGGGTAGCCCATAGAGTTGGGTTTTCCAATCTAGTGTGGCCGCTACCCTTGTGTGCCGCGGCGGGTTTCTGTACACTCAAAAAAAAAATATATATATATATATATATATATATATATATATATATATATATATATATATATATATATATATATATATATATATATATATATATATATATATATATATATATATATATATTTTTTAAAGCATTCCTTTATATTTTACCGTATCTTTTTTAATACATAGTATAATTTTAGTTTTGCCAGTGTACCTGTTTATAAGAACCTGAAGTAAATAATTGTTTAATGTGTTTATTATGTTCAATATCTTTTACAGGAATCGAGTGGAAAATTTGCCAGTAAACATTTTATTAATGAAAGCAGCGAATCTCCCAAGAAGAAATTAACTAAAAGAAGTCATCAACCATCTTTACCAGACATATTCAGACCAGCTGACGTGTCTAATATTGTTAAGGTAAAAAAAAAAAAAAAATTTTTTTTTACAGTGCTATACATAATTTTGATGTAGAACAGTGGATCTCAACTTCTGAAGCATCTTGCCTAACTGAAATTTTTTTCAAAAATCTGGGTAGTTAAAGATTGTCCACTTTTATTTTATTATTAAATTTCACGAAAGTTTTCAATAACAGTAAAGCAAAATGAATATTGATGGTCAGAACTTTATTTGCCTACAAAACATAATAGTTATATTAATTAATTAATGAAAGATGTTTGTATGTTAAATTGGGTGAATCTTCATTTAATACTATACAAAATGATAGTTCCTCAGAGGTTTATACTCTGAAACCTTTTTATTAAATTTCCTAATGACAAATTCTACTAACGCAACTGTTTCTCCTTCTTTGAATACGATTTATCAATTTTACTAATAATAGCAATAGTGCTTTTCAACCCTTTATGTAACCATGGTACCGAAAATTCAGTTAGCTAAATATGCATTATACCTGTAACATGATAGTTTATTAAAATGTATATTACGGAAAATATTCTTTTCCTCAATTTACTATCATTTGAATTACCTCCTAGTATATAGAATTACTAATAAATGAATAATTAAGTAAATAATTAATAATAATAATAATAGAGAAGAAAAGATCTTCATAACCTTTTGAGAAACATTTTAACACATTCATCAACCAGTTACAAAACAACGATTAGACATAAATTAAAATAACTCATCCTATTTTTCAACAAGATATTAAATGTGTTACTCATCTTTCATATTTAATTATTTCAAGCTAAATAACTGTTTGGAAGTGGTTATGTACAAGTGAATTTTCGAAATTTTCCAAACTATTAAATTGAACAACTATAGCAACCCAGAATCTGACGACTCATACACACTGAAATGCGTTTTTCAGATTAGCAATGTATTTCCGTGTGAGAAAAGCAGAATGAAATATCAATTTTTTTTTAATTATGTTAAAAAAAAAAAATGGTTTTAAATTATATCAGGCTTGACAACCTCTTATTTACCTAGACTTTTTTTTCGTGTGCGTGCGTGTGTGAATGGTTTGTTTTTTCAACAATTGTTTTGCTAGCCAAAAATTTTCGAAATGAAATGTATGCCTAGATATGCGAATAATTATAAAATATAAAGCGTTAAAAACAATTTTACTTTGTTCTCTTACAATATTTTTTATAGTTAACCTATATAGAAAAGGATCAGTGGAATCCACCTGTTGATTTTATATATATATATATATATATATATATATATATATATATATATATATATATATATATATATATATATATATATATATATATATATATATATATATATATATTATACCGTAAAGTGGGATAATTCGGTCCATTTTGGGTTAATTCAAATGCTAAGTTATAAGAACAGTGAAGGTGCCAAAATGGAGTAAAAAGTATACCTCATTATTTTTCTTAAAACTTTTTTGTTTCTCGACATAAGTTGCTCAAATTTTCAGAAACTCGAGAGGAAGTGTATATCTAAAAATCGATCAGAAGACAAATTTTTTTTTTTAAAGATATATATATATCTAAAATGTCTTCTGATGGAACTTTAGCTACACTCTTCTAGAGCTCCTGAAACTTTGAAATTTGGACCAGATCGGTCAAGAAAAAAAGTTATACCGGGAAATGTTTCCTCCTTTATTTGAATTGGGGAAGTAGAATCCTACGCAAAATTGTTATTCGATTCTATTATTTCTCATATTTTTACGTGCGTGATGCATAAATAGATTTAAATCTAGCAGACTTTGAAGTCTTCTTGAGGAGATCGTCAATCTGATCGACGTTCACTACTATTATAGTCACTGTTTCTGTAGCTAATTAATGCTTATTTTAGATACAAAAATATATCTCGCTAAAATTAAATACAATGAAGTTGAAAACGCGCTGCAGAACATGGCGTAAGATAGTGAAAATAATTAATTTATGTATATTTCAACCTGGACCAAATTGTTAAATTTTACCATTTTTTCTATAAAACAAATGTGTGTGTCTTATCTGAACGACTCCAATGATTTCGTTGACGTTCTTAATCTTTTCTTATTAATATATCTTGAACAGAATTAATTCTGACAAATTTTGTGACCTGTATGAAGCTTAGCACTAAAGTCAAAATTTTGTCAATTTTATGGTACTGGTACTTTTGAAGATGTAAAAAAAGGTATTCAATTAATTTGATTTAATTAAAGGTTTCATAAAAAAAATTAAAACCTAAGACATAAAGCCTTATTATTTTATACTTTTAAAGATTTATTGCGCATTGTAATTTTTTTGCCACTTGACCGAATTGCCCCACGTAACCTGAATTGCCTTACTTTATGGTGTATATATATATATATATATATATATATATATATATATATATATATATATATATATATATATATATATATATATATATATATATATATATATATATATATATATATATATATATATATATATATATATATATATATATATATATATATATATATATATATATAGAAAGCGAATTTGTTTGCTGGAAAAGAATTCTGTATTGTGACGGGAGCAGAAGGATACACCAAACAAGAGTTAGAGACCTTGGTAGCAGAACATGGAGGAACCTTTACACAACATCCAGGTCAACTTTTAATTGTCATTGAATGAACTTGTGGGAAATTAAGGTATGGTGGTAGGGAGAGAGGGAAACGAGATCAATGGGGAAGGTCGAAAAATTCATTTAAACGTTTCTGAAATGTTTGTTGCCTTGTCAACAATCATGATAGCAAGATGGCTACTAGATTGTTATCATCGTTATTATTGTTTCTATTGTAAATTATTAGTGGTAGTAGTAGTAGTATATGTTACCTGTCAGTTGATACTACTACTACTACTACTACTACTAATAATAATAATAATAATTGAGCGGATAGATAGAGATGTGATTGATATTTTTTTTTTAATTTATTAGATAAAATTTCTTCTTTACCAAGCTTTTGCCAAGTACTGCGTGATTGGCTTCTTATTCTTGAACAAATTTCCTTCCTTGAACAATGGTCGTAAGCAGCAAATAAATGATTTTCCATGACATTTATTTCTTCATCTGAATTATCAATACAAAAGCTTTCCATATAATATTTGTATTGTATCCTAGATCTTTAAGTAGATTATCTTCCATTAAATTTCCACTATTTATTTTTTGCATTCTGAGATCTGTTTTTTTTATTATTATAATTTTTTTACCCATTTTAATTGCTGTAGTAATCACTTATTTTGGAGCTATCATCATATTATTAGTCTTAATGGTCAGTGGACTAGCGACTATGTATGTCTCATGCCAGTAAGTTTCTTTCGTTATTAAATATATAATTTCAAGAAATACTAAAAGTATGCATCTTTTTATTTGTTTGAGTTTATCTTAATTTTTCATGAGTCATTTTAGGATATATATTTTACCACTTTAATGTTTCCCTTTATAATAAATAGTATTCGATTTGCTTTGCAAATGATCAAATGCAAACGCATATTTTAATCTCTAGATGACCACCAAACTATAATGGAAAAATATTTCGTCTGTTGTAATAGGTAGAGTTAGATATATAGATAAAGGGGGGTGGATACTCCTCTTTCTAACTGCCTTTCCTGATATGAAAGGAAATTTAAAATTTGTGCGAAAACTGCCCTAATTTGTTTAAATTTTTGTATGTGACAGTCTCATTAGAACAGTAAAATAGATAAATTTTAAATGTTATTAACGTCAGTAAATATATCTTCCTTGTGTCATGTATCTTCCTCAGGTTGATCGTACTGATTCAGACTCTTCAGGTTCCAGTTTCTAAATCTTTTATTTTTACTTGTATTTTAATTCGTTAAATTTAAATACTTTCGTCATTAGTGTATCCAGTGCTTAATAGATTTGGAGGATAAAAGTAAAGTCAATTATATTTTTAGTTTATTTACACGGATTTTGCAACTTACTTATAACCAAGATTAATACTTCCGAAATTTATGAAAAAAATATAATAAAATGAAGAAAATTATCCAAAAATAATAATACACAATAAAAGAAATCTTGTTGATGGTTGGCACAGAATCCAAGTTTTCAAAGAATTAAACTCAAAGTATATATATATTTTGCAGAATTTTATTTCATACACTATCGAAAGCTTTTTCAGTATTTTAGAATTAAATAAGAAAATGTGTATCATTACTTTTCTTAAATAATGATTAAAATTGAGACAATATCTGTGGTCAAAATTACTATACGTAGACCATGATCCTCATCAACCCAGTTCTCTTTTTATCCACAAATTAGGAAAAAGATCTAAGACCTTGAAAGATAAACCTTTTTGTGCTTCCAGTGTACAAACTTTCTGCATTATTAGCGATGTAATGTCCGTTCGTGTTCAAAACTTTATTAAAAAGGGAACCTACAACATCGTTAGACCAAGTTGGCTTCTGGACTGCATCAGCGAAAGTCGAATTTTGATTTGGAATCCCGTACAGATACATTTTTTGCTACCTGAAGATTCACGTAAGATGGAGGAGGAATACGATGAGTTTGGAGATAGCTATTTTTCACCCATTACTGCACAAAAATTAAAATACGTAATGGGCCAGATGAAGAATGAGGAAGTAAGTAATAACTTCTTAATATCCTAGCTTCTGAAATGCATTTTAGAATAGCTGAAACTGACTCACATTATGAGATAATCTTTTCGCCTTATTTAGAAAGAAATCGTTAGAATCTGAGAGACTGAGAAAGAGAAATTTAATTAGATTTTATAGAAGTATTGTACTTGACGAAGGCAAAGGTTGAGTCACTTAAAAAAAAATATTTAAATCTGAAACGAATACAAGATAGTCAATCTTTTGACTTTTCAACTGGAATAGAATAATACGAAAAGCACGAATAATGAATCTTCTCATGTTGTCTTGTTGTTATATCACTAATATATTTTTTCTGAGGTACTTGCCGAACGATTTACACCTAGAACTTGTTTCCACCTACAGTTGCTAGAATTATATATATATATATATATATATATATATATATATATATATATATATATATATATATATATATATATATATATATATATATATATATATATATATATATATATATATATATATATATATATATTATATATATATATATATATATATATATATATATATATATATATATATATATATATATATATATATATATATATATATATATATATATATATATATATACCGTTGATGATTCTATCTGACATGGAGAGGTACATTCTGTTTGTAAACATTCTTAAACTAAAAATCATAAACTTTGGTTGTTTGTTCTCGTGCTACTCATCACAGAAATTACTGTCGACTTCAAACTAAAACTTTTGCCATTAATATTTCATTCCGGAATCGGGCAAAATCTATTTTCTGTGCCTTTAAAAACTTTCTTTAGAAAGAAAATATAAGTCTTTGACTTCTCAGTACGCTCTTTCTGGTATTTCATAAAAAAAAAATCAATCAAGTACAACCTTTGTTGCTTCTTTTTTCCCACTTCTCGTGTCTTGTAACGGCTCCACTTGTGTCTTAATTTCTGATAAAACTGAATTCTTTACTTATACCTTTTTCTCTAATTCCACTCTAAACTCAATTATCGGCACCCCATTGCCATTTTTTCTATTTATGCGATTTCTACTCTCTTAGCTTAATACTAAGGAGGTCGTGATTGTTTCTCTCTTTTTTTTCCAAAACCTTTTACCAGTTTTAACCTTGTCTTGGTAAATTGTATTGTTTCTTCATATTCACTTCGACCTTTTCCTTCTTGAGGAAAGTATGCTCTTATTCAGCCAAAGTCGATAAAAGGGCAGTACTCTGATCCCTCTTAACTTCGTTCTATCACAGTAACATGTTTTTTCTAAAATTTTCGAATCTTTCCTCAACCATCTCAATTCATCCAATCTTATCTCTGATTGCCAGTATGGCTTCCGTAAGGAACGTTTGAATGGGTGATCCTCTCTCCCTTTCTGACTCTTGGTCGTTTTTCTTTGATAATTAGGAAGAATTATGCTGTTACGCTAGACATAACGAAAACTTTCGTTAGAGCCTGGAAGAAAGCTTTGATTTCTAAACTTCACCTCTTTCGGCATCTACCTTTCTCTAATTTCCTATCCGATCGTCCTGTTTTTGATGATGTAGACTGTAGTCGTTCATTCATTAAAACTGTCAATAGTGGTTTTCTTCAAGGTTGTTCTATCCTAAACTCTTTCTCATTTTAATTGTTACTACGTCTCCTATCTATTCTTATGCCAACGACTCCGTCATTCTTAACTTCTTCAATTAAATTTGAAAGACTTGCCAGTGCCAATGTAAATTACCTTGGAATAACTGACCTATCATCATTCCCATATCAATAATGGAATAAAGAAAACATGGTTGTTTTCATTGCCTCAAAATTTAGGTTTTCTTTTTACTTGGCATAATCTTCCTCACAACTACAAAATCTTCGAAAGCACAACTTAATCTTCTATATTAATATTCTTGGTATTTCTTTTTCCTCTTGAATATTATTAGAAGGTTTACGTTATTCCTCTCTCTAAACAAGCTTCTGAGAGATTGGATATTTTGAGACGTCTTCGGAACTTTTACATATCACCATAATTTTTTGCCCTGTGTAGGGTCGTTGTTCGCCCCGTTATGTAGCATGCATCGCATTTCTTGAGGTGGTTCCACACATACTGATACCTAGTTAAAGATGGAATTTAGAATTTTTTGACTTATCAACTTCTGCTGCTCTCACCAGTCTCTTTCTTGTTTCGAAATTTCCGGAATCATTCTCCTGATACTTGCGCTGTTACAGCACTGCAAAAATTATTCTAATGAATCGTTGGGACAAGTGGCAAAAATGTCCTAACAAATTTTTTCAGTTATTTTCTTATTAGAAAATAAATAGGTGAAGCGACTTCCTTATGCTTAAAATGTCATTTCTTCATTGAAAATTTTACTGTAACATTTTTGTCACTTATCCCAACTATTCGTTAGGACAACTTTTGCAGTGAATGAACACACTAATCGTATACTTCCTTTTAGGAGAGCTCGAACGATTCAGTCTTTCCATAGTCTTATTTTCTTTTTGGCCCTAAACTAAATTGCTGTGCTCATTCTTACATGCTCTCTTACTTGTGTTTAATTAACACGTTTTGTCTTGTTTTCCCTATTTCCAATGATTTACACACTTAGCGTTTGATTTGATTCCTGGTTTTGGTTCTTTTCCCATACCCTTGTTGATTATATATATATATATATATATATATATATATATATATATATATATATATATATATATATATATATATATATATATATATATATATATATATATATATATATATATATATATATATATATATATATATATACTGATAGAAAGTAATAGTAATAAATACTGTTTTGTTGAAAATTTTAGAGCTGGGAAGATGTACAACTTGATTGTGATACAGAAGCTGAAATTGCATTTCATTTTAAAATAAATGAAAATTGTGATCTTTTCCGAGGTGTCATTGCCTTTTTTACTGACGATGGGGAAACCGAAAATGAAATTCTTATTGTTCCAAAGTTGAAACTAAGAATGTTTGGGGGTAGGTGTCAGCTCTTCTATAACAAAAGAAACTACTCACATCGTCACATCAATTTGGTAAGAACTTTTTTTTTTTATGTACGGTATATATATATATATATATATATATATATATATATATATATATATATATATATATATATATATATATATATATATATATATATATATATATATATATATATATATATATATATATATATATATATAATTGTTGAATTGAATTGTTGCGTCACTCTCTCTATACTATCGCTATTACAATGGACACTGCTCTTCTGAACTCTCTCGTCGCATACCTCCTCCACTGAGAAGGGCTCGTGCGACTCGACTTTCTACACAGTCTCATCCTTTCTCTGTCCAACTCTTTGACCCCAGACTTAACCGCTATGCTCTGTCTTACATGTACTCTTCTGGTAAAGTCTGGAACACACTCCCTTCTTCTATTTTTCCAACTTCCTATGACTTACACACTTTCAAACGTCGTGTATCGGGTCACGTCGGCCTTTAATATGACCAGGCTTCCGTCTTTCCCACTAACTCTGGTGGAACTTTAGTAGGCCTCTGGCCTTTGCCCACCAGAGGTGATATAAAATATATATATATATATATATATATATATATATATATATATATATATATATATATATATATATATATATATATATATATATATATATATATATATATATATATATATATATATATATATATATATATATATATATATATAATATATATTATATATATATATATATATATATATATATATATATATATATATATATATATATATATATATATATATATATATATATATATATATATATATATATATATATATATATATATATATATATATATATATCGGTAAAACCTAATTCAGATAAAAGTAAGAATTTGTTTTTGTTTAGTAAGTTAATAAAAGTACTTTCGTTTATTTTATGAAGTATTTTTTTGACTTTAACTTTATATTAGGTTTTATAGAATTATATATCTATATATCTAAGATAAATAAATTTGAAAATTTACTTTTTTATTACAAAGTTTTTTCAAACCTTAGCATTAGAGATAGAATGAACAAAATAATCAGGCAAAAGTTTATCTTCACTAGTTATTAAAGCTTTTATATTTTGACAAACTTAATGGTGTATCTACTTCCACATGAGAATTCTTTAATATTCTTTTGTACATCTTGGAAATTTTTATTACATATCATCCGATCTAGGTTGGTTAGTTGCTCTTATCTGAAAAAAAAATATGAATTTATTTTAACTAAACCTTCTTCACCCATTCAAGTGCAGTTATCTCTGTTGATCTCTCGTTATGAGCAGCTTATCACTTGTATATTTATCTATGCACCATCTTTTCTTCAGTATACCTTCTGTGAGTATTTATCCTTAATCATAATGATGCTCTAAATACCTTCAAATGTGTTTATTTCCCAGAGCAAAGAACCGCTATTGATGACGATGTGTTTTAGGTTTAGGTACTGTATTTTGCTCATAAATTGTCTATGTAGAAATTCTTCTCTTTCCATTTACAGAGTGCTACATTCTTTTAAATTACTTACATTCCTCTACTCAAACTTAAACCTTTTTCTATTTCTTGCGTCATTAAACGCAAAGTTTATAAAGTTTGATTGAAAAAAGGTTTGGCTGAATAATATATGTCTTTATTTTTCTTTGTCCCGAAAAAAAACATTTATATTTGTAATTATCTTGATCTAATACTGTGTCTTACCTTACCTTACCATAAAGATGTAATAGTCACAGTTTTTACTCAAGTTTCATAGGGAAAATACCTTTTTGGCTGCCTCTCTTCCGGGAACCATAATTTTGAGTTCTAATTCCTTATTATTTTTTTTCAGGAATGAAACCTTATTTCCAAGTAGTTTTCCAGGCAAATATTTGGTGACCGAAGACTGGATAATTGAATCCATCATCAAGAAGAAAAGGATAAATGAAAGAAATTTTAGTAAAAGAAGTTCCTAATTTTGAAGAAAATTACTATATATACTGTACAATTCTAGATTTTTATATATATTTTTATACAGAAATGTGGGTATAGCAAGTTACTAAATTTATACAGCAATGTATTTCATATTAGGAGAAAATGTGAAATTATTTTAAGGTTATTTTTCATGATTCAAAAATTTAAATGATAGTCTTATATTAGTACTTAGTCCCACTCATGAAGAAAGCCTTCTTGCAGAGAAGAAGCTTAGACACTTCATTGCCTTCTAGGTTTTCTTATTTTTTCTCTCTTTGCTTGCTATCCATTTCCTTAATTCTATTATCGTTATAATAGTAGATATAATAATTTTTAATTGTCGTTTTTACAGTTAGTTTTTATTTTACTTTCACTCTTTTGTTTAGTTTTCCTCTCTGCTCCTTTAACTCTTATTTTCCCTACCACTTTATTTTTATGTATGTCATACGTATCTAAGTATAATTTAATACCATCTCCGGGGGGATGATGTATTTCGCATTTTGGAAAGGGGAGAGGAACTGATTCTTAGACTCTGACTTTTTTGTCATAACATCCACAAGTGCTCCCAACACACACTACTACTATATACACTTCCTGGCCCTGTGGAGGTTATCACGTCACCAATCATGACGACTGAGCGGTTACCTCTTCAAACAACTACTCCCACGACCTTGGAGTTGCTTCTATTCACACTGCTCGCGTATTCAGAGGCTTACACTTCCTCGAGGATTATATGAATTTAGTTTTCAGTCCATCGGAAGCGATTAACGACTCTGTAGTATCCCTATCAATGAAACAGATACTAATCTGCTGTCACCTGTTTCGACAGAAGGAATCAAGTCTTCGAAATCACGCCGGGTTCTCCGTTCCAAGACCTTACAGTAAATTACACAGGTTGAATTAGATTCGACTAATTCTGACCCCTCCCCTCATTCTCAAATTTCTTCCCATGAAGATCGTTCAGTCTTTCCTTACTATTCCTTCAACCACTGTTTTAGACAGAATTTGGATGAATAGTGGTGTGGAATCCGAGCACCAGCCTTTTCTTCCAAAAGAAATTAAATCAGTTTCCCCCGTCTACAAATGTTATTACACTTTATGTTGCCTGATCATATTCGATAGTCTTTTGAAATGGCTCCTACACCTCCGTCTATGACCTCTGCTGAACAGCCGATGAGGGATTCTTAGTTCGCTTCTTCTTTGAGGCACCCCTTACTGATACACTTGACGATGAACACATCTCTTAAACATCCAAATCATTTTCCTCCTTCATGATCTTAACTTGCCTTTGGGATATATTGTTCCAATTCGCAAAGGGACTGCAATCTTCGCCCTGATTTTCTTCGTCCCACTGACAACGCCAACCAGATTGAAACATTAATCACCAGCCTTCGTAACTTGAACCCAAAAAGATATTGTTCTATATTATTCCTACAACGGAATGGATGATGCTTGTACGGCAAAGTGGAATTTCAGATGATCCTCATTCATAACGACTCTCAAGATTCTCTGATTGTATCAATACTTCATCTCTGGAACGTACAATTTGTACAGTATATTTTGCTTCCAGCTATACATATTTCAAGACTTATCTGGGGAGACTTCTGTAGCAACTTCCATAACCAATTGAGCTTCTGGTGAATTTAACATTCCTCACCCTATGTTTGGGCCTAATTTTGGACCAAACCTATACCTACCTCCTGCACACCCATCATTAAAGTTAAATTGATGCCGTTCATTAGTGTTCCTGCTCCATCTCACCTCAACAACTTTAGACATTACAAGAAAAACCCAAAATTTTTATTGTATATTGATCTTCAAGACAAACATTCCTTATTTATCTTTTGTTGTTCACCCAAGTAAGCACCTCTACGGATTTTTGTTTTTCTGCTGTTGCTCAGAATGTAACACTAAATATTCACTACATTCATTCGACCTCAGCAGTAACCACATCAGCAAAGTAATTTGTAACCCCCATTTATTGGCCGTTTAACACGTACATTTCCGAGGTTTCTCTGGAAATTTTCTGTTCGAATGTTCTGCTTTGAGCTGACCCATCCAGTCTTACTGGGGACATCATTTCATTCCCATTTATTATCCTGATACCGATAGGTCCATAATGGAATGGGTGGATACTTAAGTAGGTTTAGCAAGTCTCGCTTGTGTAGTGTTTCTTTTACCGCTGGACTCTGTCGTAGTATTAGCGATTTCAATATTAGCGAGAACTCGTTATATATTCCGATTTATATAGCTCATTCCACTCATTAAGAGTAATTCTTACCAAAAATCAAGTTACGTTTCGCTGAATCCTATTGCATGTTGAGATGTAACGTTGAGGGTCCAGTCATTAAAAGAATTATTTTAATTTTAGACCGATTTTTATCAAATTTGTAGGGTATATGCATTTCAACGCCTGATAAAAGTCGATTTCTGACGTTTTTCTGTATCTATAACTGTTGTAAATTTTTTGGGGGAAATCTATCCTTGAAATTAGTGAATAGCGGGAAAAAACCAATGGTCGAAATGACCTGAAAATTGAACTGTAAATTCGCAAATGTATTAGCTAAAAAACTGTAGGATACGATTTTTGATATGTTTTACAAAAAAAGTTATATGCCTTTGTCTGTCCGACTTTTTTTAAAAATTTAGAAAATTTACCCTTCCGGACGAAGAAAAAAAAAAAATACACCTACAATTTTTTTTTTTTTTTGCAGTTTAGAGGTTCAAAGTTACAACTTTCTCTCAATACATTATTCAATACTATTTGTTCTTTTTTGACATATAGCTTCAAATTTGGGAAATTTAAAAAAAAAAAAAAATTTAAATTTGAAACGCTGTTTCTCGAAAAGAACAAATAGCGTTGAATGAAGTATTGAGAGAAAGTTGTAGCTTTGTACCTCCTCCAAACAACTGTCAAAAATGAAAAAAAAATTGTAGATGCATTTTTTTTTTTTTTTTTTTTTTTGTCCGGAAGGGTAAATTTTCTTTTTTTTTTAAAAAATCCGGACAGATTTTTTATATATGTTTTGTAAAACATATATCAAAAATCGTATCCTACGGTTTGTAGGTAATACATTTGTGAATTTACAGTTCAATTTTTAGGTTATTTCGACCATTGGTTTTTCCCCGCTATTCACTTATTTCAAGGATAAATTTTTCCAAAAAACTTCCAAACCGTTATAGATACAGAAAAAAAGTAAGAAATTGACTTTTATCAGGCGTTGGAATGCATATATCCTGCAAATTTGATAAAAATCGGTCTAAAATTAATATAATTTATTTAAAGATTGAACCTTTCCCTTTATTAAAGCAAAACTGCTTCTTCGTTTCTCACCTCTGTCAGAGATGTTAATTGCAGGAGTGAGAAGAAACTGACAAATTGGTTATTGTACCGTATGTAAAGGGATTTTACCTTTGCTTGCCAGTTCTGTCGTTCCTCTCTAGTATTTAGGTAAAGTGGTTTTCAAGAATTCATTAGTTTATACTCTATAGAACCTCTAACAATTGCATAAATTTTTTTTGGCGGGGGAGGGAAATTGATTATAAGTTTATAAATAAACAATGCCTTTTAAAATTCATTATCCTAAAGATTTTTTTTATCATATTTGCTGACAAAAAAAAAGTAAGTAATAGCGTTAGTTTCTCCAGTGACACAGTTCGACGGGTAATAAGAGGTAAGACGAAAATGTCAGTACTACACCTTTTCACAAGCTGTGCGAGCAGTGGAGCCAACCTAGATGTGTGAAGTATACTCCATACAATGGAAAATAACACTTACAATGAAGCATGCAATAGAGGTAGTGTTTAGAGATTTGAAGATGCATCAGAACATAACCTATTAGAAAGAGATGAGATTCAAGGTTATGTTTTGATGTACCTTCAGACTTCTTCACCTTTATTGCTTGCTCTTTGTAAAAGTATCATTCTCCATTGTATGGAGTATGCTTCACACATCTGGGTTTGCTCCACTACTCGCAGCTCTGCGAAAAGGTGTAGTATAGACCTTTTCGTCTTAACTCTTCTACTTCATACTAGCTCACTGCAATCTTTCTGCTTAGTGGAACTATCACTATTATAAGGTTAAAAAATAATATAAATAAGGAATGTAGAAACAAATCTGTTGTAGTAGTATGAATCTAAAGATTTACTGAAAACTTGAAGCAAGTCTAGATGAATAAAAAACTAGATGAATAAAAAAGAAAAACTAGATGAATAAAAAAAAAAACTAGATGAATAAAAAAGAAAAACTAGATGAATAAAAAAAAAAAACGATGAATAAAAAAGAAAAAAAAAAAAGCCTATGAGTAGGTTTTTAGTGATTTAATCCTAATTGTCTTTCTTATACTTAGAATTTTAAACAAAGTAGATGAAAAAGAACAGGGGAAAAAATATATATATGAATGAAATTGGAGCGCAAAGTGAAGAATATATTCAAAACTGTTTTGAAAAGAGGCTTAGGACCCATTACAATTAGCTACAAAGTAGCGTGGTACACCAAGGAGGAAATTATGAATTGGAAAAGCTTTTGAGGAAAATGGTCTAGATTGATGCAGCTTATCAAAGAAAGAAATTGCCGAATCATTGTAAAATAGGAGTTAAAAGAATGAATGTATACAGAGAACATTATATCGAGAAGCTGAAACAAAAAATGCTTAAAAGATGAAGGAAAAGGACGAAAAACGGCAATTTGTCTCTCTAATAATTGCAAATACTGATTTTCATTAAATTAATTATAAATATAATTGAGAATAAGATCGTTGTAAGTATAGATTTTAAACTATGTAGAAACTGTAAAATAGATTTTTTGAAATAAAATAAACCAGTTCAAACAAAATCGTTATATAATTTTTTAGATTTTGGGATGACTCTTTGAAAGTATACAGACCATTACTTATTATTATAAAGTTCCTATACTGTATATATAATTACCTTTTGACACAGAAAATGTTTATTTATAAGTGAAATTGGATTAAAGTTTTCATAAATTGACTTCTGTTCATTAAGACGCTGGATTAGGGTAGAGATAAAAGGCGGTGGTGAGGTGACAAAAGAAATTTTAATTACCGGATATTAAAAATACTTTACAACAGACTCGCTTCCCTGACATATTTAACAGTAAAAAGAGATTACCGTCGGTAAATTTATGAAAACTTTATCCCACTTAGTTAAAAACAAACATTTTCCATGACAATACGGTATAAGAACTTTATAATAAGTAATGGTCTTCAGTTTTGCGAACTTGATTAGTTTCTTCCAATAGCGCGTATACTTTCCAAAAGTTATCTCAAAATCTATATAAATAAAAATACAATGAACTGTGGTTCAATTTCAAAAATACCTATTTTACGGTTTCTATGCAATTTAAAACCTAATTACAGCAGCGATCTGTTTATAATTAATTTAATACAATCTTCTGCAATTATTATGGGTAAACAAATTACATTTAATAGGAGAAATAGAATCGCAGTTTCTCCCCTTTTTATTCGTTTTAAACATTGTTTCAGCCTCTTTATATCGTTTTCTATATTCCTTAAAAAAAATAATAATTATTACATTCATCCCTTCAACTCCTATTTAGTGGTAATTCGGCAATTTGTATCTTTAATAAGATAACGAGCTTTACCAATCTAGACTAATTTTTCGTATTTTACTAAAAAGCTCTTTCAATCCATAAATTTCTGCTACTTTGTAGTTAATATTAATAGGCCGTCTGCTATCCTCAAAACTTTTTTTTTTTTTTACACAATATCATTTGTAGCTTTTTTCGTTTACTTTGCACGCCATTTAGCTCGTACCATTTCATCATCATATAGGCGTACATATTTCCTTTTTAATGCTGCTACTTTAAAATCATAAGTACAAGATCTGTTAGGGTTAAAGTTTATATCTTGGATCTGCAAACTTCTCATTTTTTATAAAATTCTTAGGCCTTTTTTTCTAAGCATGTATACTCAATTTTTGAGTTTTCAGTACATCTTTCAATTCCTTTTTATTACCAATATTCTTTTTAACATCCTTTAGTTTCCGTTCATTCTAACCTTATGAATACTATATTCTTCAATGTCTACATTACAGCTTATTTTCTCTTATTTCTGTACATACTAATATAACAAAAACATTCGAAAATTATTCAAAAGCCAAATTCGTCCTTTCATATATTCCTACTTTACCATTTACTGAACCTTATCAGGCAGGACTGACCAAAGACAGAATCCATATATTGAACAAGAACAGTTGTTGGAAAAAATAAGATGAATCAAAAATTGACATTAAATATCTTGCAGATATTGCAAGGTAACTAAAAACTAGCAATAAGCCTGCTATTTGCTAACCCCGTGTGATATCCTAGTTTTCTTCTACATTTCTTAATGGAATTATTACTAGAATAAGTTCTCATTGGTTTTCCATTTTCTCGTACGTCTCCACACTCCTGTCAACCTTCTTACTACCAATTCTACCCTTGTATGATCAGCGGCCAATAAAATTAATGTTAAATTACAATATTCCATGCATTTGCTTCTCTCCCTCTCCGAGATGTTCATATGAAATGATTATAAAATTTTTCAGATAACTTAATTTTCCACATGGCCAAAAGGTAAATTTCCAAGTTTTTTTTTTTTTTTTTTTTTTTTTTTTTGCTCCACGTCAGTAGGGTTCATTTCTCTTGCCAATTATCAAGCACACTCTTGTTATAGGGGCAGAGTATAACAAAATGATTTAATCACTTGTTCAAACTTATAACACTGTCTATCTGCTTTTATATTCAATGAATACTTACCTGTTTTCCTACCTAGTTCGTTTTCTTAACAGTTTTTACATTTTAATTAATTCTCCTCCTGCATTACACTTCTTGCATGGCACACCTTAAAAAATTATTCTTGTACCAATCGACATTACCATTATTTTCGTCAATAATGAACGCTTCAACAAGACTATCTCAAAACTTTGGCAACCATTTTTTTTACGTGACTGAATGGTTAATCCATCACAACCCTCCCCATTCACCCGGGCTTGGGACCGGCATGAGCCCCACTGAAAAAAAATCCATTGTAACTCATGGCTGGGTTAGAGATACTGAAATAGTTCCGATTTTGAAGTTCCAATGGAATTTCAGAATTAAGTTCAACGAACACGTCTAATGAAATTTTTACTATGTTTTCTCCAGCTGAATGAAAAAGTCTGCTTAATACTAAACTGGCTAAACAAGCGTAGCTTTCCATTACTTCAACATTATTAAAGGCTTCTCTTAATATCTGTATACAAAAGTGAACTATTTCTTAGTTTTCCCCCTTCCTGGCAAGGAGGATCGATTGAACTACGCTGTAGACTTAATTTTCCTTAAAAGTTAAAATAACTTGGGCCTTGGAAATAATGTAGCAAGGAAAACATTATTTTCTCCACAAATTCCCTACCACCAAAATGTTATAAAAAATAATAATAATAAAAAGAGCTTATCAGTCTGAACAACATTCTAAAGATCAAAATCTTACACTATTTAATTTCAATTTTTCATTTCCATTCTGCCTCTGAAATTTTCATGATGCTTACTAATTCTGCATCTTCCTCTAGCTTGGATTCATCAACTTGGCACATACCATTCCTATTTTGACATATCTTCTGAATAACCTTTCCCTTTTCCTACAATAACTTGTACTTTACTAGTTTATTCTTCACTCCCTCGCTTCATTACCATTATTTCGGATTATTACCTTTTTGAAATATTTTATTGACTGTTTATATGTAATAAAGTCTTCTAAAGTTTTAAAATAAATACCAAAGAAGAAAAAAATTAATGGTACCTAAATCCTTTTAAAATAAAAGGAAAATTTCTATTTATTATACAAGAAATATACAATTTATATTCTTTTAAAAAAATTTTTTCTAAAATATGTACATTGAAATAATTTAATTATCAAAAGTTATTTAAATATATTGAGAATTTTAAAAATAAAAATATCCATGAGAATATGATAAAACAATTTTTTTTCCATAAAACTTAACACCATTTTAAAAGTAAATATTTACAAAGTTAAAACCTTTTTGTTTTGTTTCACTTACCATGTGTAGTATACTTACAAACGAAAAAAAAGATTTTTTTAATGCTCATATTAATAAAAATATTAAACATTATTTGCAAAAATAATCTATAAATATTATATAATATAATAACCATTCATTGTCAAAAATATAAAATTATAAAATCTATATCACAAATTTCATTTAAAAAAAAAAAAAAAAAAAAAAAAAAAAAAAAAAAAAAAAAAAAATAATATATATAATATATATATATATTATATATATATATATATATATATATATATATATATATATATATATATATATATATATATATATATATATTTATATATATATATATATATATATATATATATATATATATATATATATAATATATATATATATATATATATATATATTATATATATATATATATATATATATATTATATTATGAATAATCAGTTCCATATTCTACGTACATTTTCGTTAAACATTGACGAATTTCTTCTAGTTCATCGATATAATATTTTAACGTATATTGAAGCTTGACTTTTTCGGGAAAACCTTTTAAATTATCGATGACACGGCAAATTCTTTCATCCAATAAAGACGTCCTGCTTTGCAGCCACTCATTGACCTCCTTTACAAGTCTATTATTTTCGTCTCTTCCATTTTTTTTAATCTTCTCTTCTCTCGTTGCTGACTTACTACAAAATGTTCTGTACTTAGTCTTTAAATTTTCATATTTAACTTTTTGATTGTTACATTGTTGAATTAGATCTTGCGACTGTTTTTGATACTTCTCTTTTTCTATATTACACTCACTCATGTATTGATTAAAATCCTTTACTAAAACTTCTTTCTCAAGATTTAATTGTATAATTTTATTAGTTAAATCTTCAATCTGCTGAGAGGATTTCATTAATATTTCTGAATTTTCTTTCATTATGTTATTTAATTTTGAAGCTGACATCTCTTTCATGGTATTTAGCTTTGATAGTAATTCACTAATATTCTCTTTTAACTGTTCAATTTCTTTATCTCTTTCAGACACTAAGTTATTCTTAAGATCCTCAAGTTCCTTTTCATGAGAATATTTCTGTTTTTCATTTTGAATTTTCTGATCTTCATATAATTTCTTGAATCCTCCGAAGTCAGAATCAGAAGTTTTGTTTTCTCTAGAATCTTCACCAGAAGATACCTGATCTTTCATTTGAATCTCTAAGTCACTCGATTTTTCTTCGTTGATGTGGTTTCTTCTTTCATTATCATATTTCAATTTAATTAATTTTTTAAGTTTTTGATTTTCAATAAGAAGTTGTTTATTTTTCTCCCTTTCTTCATAGAGTACGACATTATCAGATATTGATAATTCGTCATTATTTTTTGGAGTATTTAATTTAGATTCTAAATCTTCTATTTTCATTTTATATTTACTTTCCATGTCCTTAATTCGTTCAATTGATTCGGCCAAATTCGTTTTCAATATTTCTATGATTGATTCCTTTTCCTTAATAGTTTCTACGTTACATCTTTCTTCAACTTTCATTTTTTCATACTGAAGCTTCTCATAATTCTCTTGCATTTCGGCTAATTTACATGAGAGAGAGTCTATTTTATTTTTACAAGAACTGATCAATGTATCGTATTCGCTTTTCATTTTACAAATAACATTTTCCTGAGATTTCAAATACTGCTCTTTACAAGCTTCTAACATTTGAATTCTCTCTTCTTCTTTTTTCTTTTCATTTGACTCGAACATTTCTATTGTACTTTTCAGCTTTTCCTTCTCTCTTTGAGCCCGTAATAAATTGACTCTTAAAGAATGCAATTCATTTTTAAGTTGAATACTTTTTTGGAAATATTCATCTACTTCATCTTTTAACTGTTTTGAATTAACAATAAAGGTATCTAATAAGTTTTTCAATGAAATAGCGTAAGAGGAGTCATTAATATTTTTAAATTTCAAGTCATTTTGAATATTCTTTAAGCTGTCAATCAAAGAGTTTATATTATCAATAACAGGAAAGGTCTTTGACATCAAATGAAGATTTTCGTTTTTCAATTCTTCCCAAGCAGTAAAATGAAATTTACCAAACTTCTCAATAGTTTCTCCGAAATTTTGAATAACAGTTCTAAGGGCGTGTGTCCGGGAATGTAGATCCACAGTAGAGAGAGACAACTGATTTTTATTAAGAAAATTGCAAACTTCAGCAGTCATTTTATCCCCCTTTTCTGTAAGCTTGTCAACATGCTCGAAAAAATATAACAACTCATTCTTTAAAAGAGTATTTTCTTCCAAAATCAGATGATTCTGAGATAGTTTGACTGACGAATTTGTATGAAGTTTCCCACCTTCCTTCAAGGATTTTAATTCACTTTTAGCAATCTTTATTTGATTATCTTTATGGGTCAATATTTCATTCAGTTTCTGAATTTCATCTCGCAGCTTCTTGTTTTTATACAAAATTTGATAGAATTGCGTTCTTAAATTTTCATCAATAATTTTAGGATCAGATTTATCAGCCTTGTTTGAAGAAACTTTAGGAATCAAAATGCTTTCTTCAAATGTCAAAGCCTTCGGTAAATTCAACTGACCAGCTGAATCTTCTGGAGATACTACAGACTGAAAGAAGCCTAATTTCGCTAAAGTATCATAGGACTTTAAATTACTTTTTGCTTCCTCGAGTTCATCTTTCACTTTTTGAAGCTCTTTTAATAGCTCATTTTTAGAAGATATTTCTTGTTCTGAATTGAAATTAGGCTTCGTGCTAATAAGAAGTTGTATTTGTCTTTTAGCTTCTTCATAGCTTGAAGTTAAATCTCGAATTATTTCAGATTTCTCCTTTAAGGAAATTTCTTTAGATTGCCTTAAAATTCTCAGTTCCTCTTGCAACATGCTTACTTCTTGTTCATAGCTCTCTGCTTTCGATGAAGCATTTTTAAATCTCCTGTTTAGTTCTGCAAGTTGTTCATCGTGGGAAGTTTTAAACTTTTTCAGAAAATCTTCTTGCGCTTGTCGGCCTTTAGCTATGCTCTCTATATTTTGCAATTCTGAAATATGATGTTCTAAATTACTAATAGTTCCTTCTGCAATATCAATTTTCATTTTAAGTTTTTTATTTTCTTTCTCAAATGTTTCAAGCTTTTCTTCTCTTTCTTTCAAATCTCCCAACAATGACCTAATTCTTTTTTCATTTTCGGACAAAATAATATTCAGGTTACCTATGTTTAATTGTGCATTTTCTTTTTCAGTTTTTAAAATACATACTTCGTGTCTTAAATTTGAAATTTGTTCCGAAGAATTTTTTTTTAGGTCTTCAAGCTCTTCTGATAATTTATCCAATTCCCGACCACGAGCATCATACAGTAATTTAAGCTGACTGTCGGTAGTTTCGGCAGAAAGATACTCATTTTGGTCAATATGCTTTAAGTAATTATTTCTGGCATTCATGTTTCTATCAACATCGTCACAATAATTTGCAGTATCAGGATTTTCTGATTCAGATTCTTCAGACTGAGAAACTATACCTTGTATATTAATTGGAAAATGTGTTGGACTCATTTCGATAATCGATTTTTGACGACTAAAATTGCCAGAATGATCACTATTATCACTCCAATTTGGACCAATATTATGATTATTCAAAACCTCATTATTCATGTAACTTTGTGACGTTTCACTAACATCCTCTGAGTAACGGTTATGTAGGCCATTTGGTATATTACTATCGGGATTTACTAAAGAACTTTCTCTTATATCATCGTCATAGTATCCTGTTGAATTGTCATTACATGGATCATCCTCATTAAGTCCACCCAATCCAAGTCTGATATCTTCATGGACTTCTTCCATATGTTGAGGATCTTCTTCATCATCATATTCATCTTCTGACTCAGGTTGAGGAATGTGAGAAAGGGCTGGAAGATTTAAAACCTCAGATGGAAATTGAGACATTTCGCTGGTTGTCATCTACAAATATATATATATATATATATATATATATATATATATATATATATATATATATATATATATATATATATATATATATATATATATATATATATATATATATATATATATATATATATATATATATATATATATATATATATATATATATATATATATATATATATATATATATATATATATATATATAGAGAAAACTAGATAAAAAGAAGGATGAGTACATGTGCTTTATGGATCTGGAAAAAGCTTGCGATTGGGTAGACAGGAATAAACTGTGGGAGGTCCTGAATGAGTATGGTATTGGGGAGAGAGTATGGAAAGGTATTAGAGCTTTATATAGGAATAGCAGGGCAGGTGTGAGAGTGAACAGAATGGAGGCCGAGTTTTTTTTATGTAAATAATGGTCTTAGGGTTGTGTAATGTCTCCGGGGTTATTTAATTTATTTATTAATAAAGTGGTTAGCAAAATGGATAGGGTAGGGAAAGTGGTGAGAATGAGGGAACATGATGGTATGTGGGATGCAAATGTGTTGATGTATGCGGATGATGTGGTACTTTTGGCTGAAACACATGAAAATTTGAAAGTATTGGTGGATGAGTTTGTAAAGGGTTGTGATGATTTGGGTTTAAGAGTAAATGCAAAGGTTGTAAGAAAAAAAAAAAAAAAAAATTATATATATATATATATATATATATATATATATATATATATATATATATATATATATATATATATATATATATATATATATATATATATATATATATATATATATATATATATATATATATATATATATATATATATATATATATATATATATATCACACAGTCCTGGCTCTACAATGTGCATGGATGAAACTTAAGTTAATAGTAGAACAATTTAATTTGTAAAAACAAAAATACGGTATATTTCAGGAAATTTAAAAAAAGACATTTTAATAATTAATATATCTGCATTATATTTTAATTTTCTACCCACAATAATTAACTTATATTTGCTCATACTCAATTGTAGAGCCACAACTGAAATTACAGTACATATTAAAAATAATTTTTGATTCATTTAAACTTATTCAAAATAAAAATTATATATATATATATATATATATATATATATTATATATATATTATATATATATATATATATATATATATATATATATATATATATATATATATATATATATATATATATATATATATATTGACCATTACTTAGGGGGGGGGGAGAAGAGCAGTGCAAAAGTTAGAACAGATAAAGAGCAGTGCAAAAGTTAGAACAGATAATACAAATCGTTGAAAAACTAACAGCAATGGAGACCATTTTATTAGTTTTGTAAGGAGTTTGACTTGGTGATAGAGGAGAAATGTTAATTTTTTTCATTACTATGCTGTTTCACATGGTCAATTCAATTCAATAAAATCAAATAGATTATTTTATAAATGTGAGAGTTAAAAGTAGGGTAGTTTGAGCCGAGATTATCAAATTAAATAAAAATAGTATTAGCATGCAGAAAAGAGGTGAGAAACTTTTAAAAGAGTGGAAGTGAGGTAAGAGCTTATGGTGAAAACTTAAAAGGAAATCTGAACTGTTGCAGGAGGAATATATAAAAGGTGGGGAAGTAGAGGGAAGGTTGATAGAAGGGTGGAAAAAAAAAATAAAAATAAAAAAGTTGGTTGGTTTAAAACCGGTGCTTTTATGGCAGTTGAGAGGGGAACAACAGGATAAGATGCAAAAGAAATGAGATTTCTGAAGCTCGAAATATGACGGAAGATAGGTTAAGACAGATGTTAAACAACTGCTTGGAATTAGAAAAAAAAGAAATGATGCGGTCATGGCAGAATAAAAAAAGATAGAAAAGAGAGGGCGGAGCAGGAAAGTTAAAAGATGCATATAGGAAGAGGTGGAAATAGTATATAAAATTGCCAAAATACTGACTGCATCAAGATACAGTAGGGGACATAAGTTGAAGGGAAATGACAGAAAAGTGATTCAAATTATAAAAGGAAAGTTTATAAGAGGAAGGGTACTTTTGGGAGATTTTAAATCATTAGAGATAGAGATGAGGGAGAGAGAGGAAAAAAGGAGGAAGATATTGGCTGGATTTGTAGACTGGACACCTGATCAGTAGAAATAATGAAAAAAATTGAAGTTGAGAAGAACCTCAGGGATAAACCAAATACAAGAGAAAATGTTGAGGACATACCAGAATAGAATTGGAGAGAAACTGTTGAAACTCTCTAACTTGAGTTAAAAGGAATTAAGCAAGTTGTATTACGATAGTATGAATATTTTTTTTTACCACCAGGTATTTAAAACACGGAAAAAACACACAACTTTGTAGCTTAAATACAATTAAAGGGCAATAAAAATTTCATAATTTAACAGAATATCTCACTTACCTTATAATAAGAGATGATTACACAACACAAAGTAAAACTGGAAACTTCCTACAGCCCATATATTCGAGGTTTCTTATAATGGATATTAAGGAATATTCCTACCTGATAAATTAGTCAATTACTATCTAAAACAACTCTCATTAGAGTCAGACCTGGAAAAAAATTTACTTAATTGGACCATATGAATAAAACAGTATAAATAAATCTATCATTATGCAAATATGAAAGCATTCATGAGCCTGGTAATAAATTTTCAAATAAAGCTTGTAGTTTTTAGTTACGAGTAAATTGGGAAAAGTGTCTTACTGGTGTTTTATCTAAATTTTATAAACTTGAAAATTATATGCGAAATAACTAAAAGAGTATCCCTTTCAAGAAGAATATTACCTGGCCTCTTCTACAAAATCTCCAAAATAATGGGCTGTGATTGTTTTTTGTTCATTAAATTTTTTAATTTTTTTTAAAAATAAAAAAAAAAAATATATATATATATATATATATATATATATATATATATATATATATATATATATATATATATTATATATATATATATATATATATATATATATATATATATATATATATATATATATATATATATATATATATAATTTTTTTTTTAACTTATTATTATTAGTGCTCATCCATGCTTAATTTAATTCCTTTCATTATATTTTGTATTTATATTTTCAATAGAGTAAAAGAAAAAATGTTCAGCTGAGGTTTACTATTACCAAAGATTTTAAGGAAAAAAAAAAAAAATAACATGAGAATATAATAAATATCGAAACAGTAAGAAACCACTGTCACAGTCAAAAAAGTAAATAATCTGTATTAAAAAATCCAAGCAACATGCAAAATATGTATCTCAGAGTAGATGATTTACGGACTAAACTTGCAATGGCAAGCAACCACACTCAGAGTTTTGTCAGCTATCATATAACCTTAGTAAAAGCTATATACACCCTAACCGAAAATATTAAAACTACAGCTATGATACATATAATTATGCTTTTTTGTCATATGATTAGACTAAAGTCATATTAACTGCATGAAGGGTAACTTTAATAACTACCATCTCACCAATTAGGTTTGTCATGATATATGATTCTCAGACCATCCATATACCTATCCAGTTATTTCTTGAATATTTCAAGAGAACATTGCACTATACTTCCTGCAGCAAACTATTCCAAAGTTATTGCTGAATGACTATTTCCTACATCAAGGTGACTGCTACTTTTAAT
>SEYY01016334.1:75000-80000 GCA_009176605.1 Armadillidium nasatum
ATCAGAGGTTAGTTGCTCCAAGGCTATCCTTCGCGAGTCTAATAACTGTTGTTGGGATGGACGTCTTTCAAATTGAAAGGAGTAATGAAGTGTGGAGTCATCAGCATAATAGTGGATAGGAGATGAAGTAATAGAAAGAAGATCATTAATGAAAAGTAGAAAAAGTGTTGGGGATAGGACAGATCCTTGAGGAACACCACTGTTAATAGGTTTAAAGGAAGAACGGTGGCCGTCTACAACAGCTGCAATAGAACGACCGGAAAGGAAATTAGAGAGAAGATCACAGAGTGAAGGATAGATACCGAAAGAGGGGAGTTTGGAAATCAAAGCTTTGTGCCAGACTCTATCGAAGGCTTTCGATATGTCTAGCGCGACAGCAAAGGATTCACCGAAATGCTGAAGAGCGGAGGACCAAGAGTCAGAGAGAAGGGAAAGAAGATCACCAGTAGAGCGTTTCTTACGAAACCCATACTGGCGATCAGAGATAAAATTAGAGGAATTGAGATGTTTCCAAATCTTCCTGTTAAGGATAGATTCGAAAACTTTAGAGAGAACGGAGGTCAAAGAAATGGGACGGTAGTTGGAGGGCTGAGAGGGATCCCCCTTCTTCGGCACAGGCTTAATGAGCGCTCGTTTCCAGCAAGAAGGGAAGGTCGAAGTAGAAAGGCAAAGGCGAAATAGTTTACCAAGGCAGGGTGCAAGCTCGGAAGCACAAGTTTTGAGAACCACAGGAGGAATACCATCAGGACCGTACGCCTTCTTATTATTAAGCTCAGAGAGAGCAGAAATAACGTCTTTAGAAGAAATTCTAATTTTAGGCATAAATGAGTTGGAGGGGGTTGAAGGAGGAGGAATAGCTCCGGAATCGTCTAAGGTAGAATTAGAGGCAAAAGTTTGAGCGAAGAGTTCAGCTTTAGAAGAAGGTAAAACGGCAGTTGTACCGTCGGAAGATACTAAAGGAGGGAAAGAGGAAGAAGCAAAGTTAGAGTTGACATTTTTTGCAAAATGCCAGAAAGAGCGTGAAAAAGAGGAACCAGAAAGATTATTGCATTTTTTACGGAGAAAAGAGTTTTTGGTGTTACGAAGTATAGATTTTGCACGATTCCGGAATGAAATATAAGTTGCATGAGTTTCTGGAGTTTGAAGACGACGGTAATCCCTGAAGGCAGCATCCCTGCGGCGGATAGCGTGAGAACAAGTAGAGTTAAACCAAGGTTTGTTGGGTTTAGTAGAAGGGAAAGAAAATGGAATGTACGCATCCATGCCAGAGAGGATCACCTCAGTAATGCGTTCTGCACACTCCGAGGGACGCCTCCCACGGAAGCAATAATCATTCCACGGGAAATCAAAGAAGTACGACCGCAAGTCCGACCAGCTTGCGGCACCGAAATGCCACAAACTTTTCCTTTCAGTAGAAGGGAGGTCTTTCCTGCGGAAGACTTGAAGAGATAGAAGAGGATACGGAGATAAGAAGGTGATCGGAGGAACCCAAAGGTGAAAAGAGTTTAACAGTATAAGGAGAAGGATTAGAAGTTAGAAAAGGTCTAGAATGTTGGGTTCATCTCCAAGACGATCAGGGATACGAGTAGGGAGCTGCACCAACTGCTCAAGGTCGTTTTGGATAGCGAATTGGAAGGCACGTTCACCAGCTGTATCATGAGAGCTAGAAGAAAGCCATTGGCGGTGGTGAACATTGAAATCACCTAATATGATGATTTCAGAGAAGGGAGAAGAAGAAAAAATGTGCTCTATTTTGGAGTTTAAATAGTCGAAGAATTTAGGATAGTCGGTAGAATTAGGAGATAAATAAACAGAACAAATGAATTTAGTAGTAGAATGGCAAGAGAGCCGAAGCCATAAGGTGGAAAATTCAGAAGACTCCAAATTTGAGACACGAGAACAAACAACATCGTTGCGCATGTATGCACAACAACCGCCTTTGGCTGAAAATTGAGAATAGAGACAGTAGGAGGAAACAGAATAGGGTTTGCTGTCGGAACGCTCAAACATCTGAGTTTCGGTCAAGAATAAGAGGTGAGGTCTAGAAGAAAAGAGGTGATGTTCAACAAAGTGGAAATTGGAATGAAGACCGCGAATGTTGTAGAAATTAATGAAAAAAATAGACCGTGCATCAGGAACAGCCGGCTGCAAATTCCTGGTGGCTCCAACCCCATCACCGGAGGCCACCAACTCCCAAGTGGTGATGGGGGAAGGGGCGGATGAGGGGCTATCTTTGGAATCCGCCCCTCCTGGATTCTCCGAGGCTAATATATTTGACGCCATAATTAATAAGATTTTTTTTTTTTTGAAGAGATGTGTGAATGAAATAGTGTTTATTGTGTGTAGAAGGGGAGCCTACTCCGTGTAGAAAGAAGTGTCCGTGAGCGCATATATATATATATATATATATATATATATATATATATATATATATATATATATATATATATATATATATATATATATATATATATATATATATATATATATATATATATATATATATATATATATATATATATATATATATATATATATATAAATATATATAAGTTTTTAGAAATTATTCCAGATCAGGAATTAGCATACGCTCCTCACATAAACCTTAAATATCGAGCGTATTCATTCCCTGGACATCTTGCATTATCTTTCATATTCTGTTCTCATTGTGTGAAGAACAGATTGGAAAAAAAGATTTTTAACTCTTCGTTTCTTCGATGCGTTTGAAATTTGATTATGGTGTTGCAGTCTCTCCATTAACTTAGATTTTAGGTCCTCTTCAAAACCTTACTTTGGAATCTGAGAAGAATATTATGCCTCTGTTAAATTGAGGAAAATTTTTGATGCGCTTTGCCTGTGTATTAATTTTTTAACTCCAGACATCAACCCTATCTCTTGTATCCAATAAAATTAAAGTGTACATTTAAGTGCAGAGGATTTTGAAGAAGTATCAATGTTAATAAATCGTAGTTTACTTTATTCTCTCCCAGCAACTACCTTAGTATTTTGAGGTGGAAGTGAGGGCCATAATTTTAGTTCAATATTATTTTTTTCGATTCTTGGAACATACTGGAAGATTTCAAAGACTTATTATAAAGATTCTTCTGATTCCCCTCGTTAAGTACTTTCTTCAGTTACTCCACTCAAGAAAAATTAAATTTTTTTTTGCTAGGTAACATCTCACGCCGACATCTTTGGTATGCTAAAGGCTGATGGTAAAGTCAAGTTGCCTCTTAAGTTCCTTGTGCTTCAGCATGCCCTCCAGCCTAGTTGCAATTGAGGCACCTGCTTAAAAAAGAGTGCATTTCAATGGGGGATTTTGGGATGTGAAAGCTATTTTGATCCATTTCTGTAAATAACTTTGAAACATACAATGAAAATTATCGTATGAAAACAATCGATTAAAGAAAAAAAATAGCTCTGACATTCAAAAAAATTGGTCATGGTTAACCCCTTTTTTCATCCTATTGTATGAAATGATTAATCGCTCTCCCCTAGATACACTTTTGGCTGCCGTGAAACAGTCTTATTGTTTTATCAGATTCTCTTTGCATGTCCATATTTCGGGATATTCTGCAAATAATGTTTTCCTCTTCATTTTATTACAATAGAACACAAACTATAAATAATGTTCTGTCTCAATCACCAGCCTTTGTGCATCGTGTCGTGATCACTTTTCTTTGTAGTTCGAAAGAGAAACACCAGATTTATTAATGACAAACAGTTCCTCATTGTCATTTTTCCATTCCAAGGCAATGTCCCTTGATAGGTTATCCTAACAAAAATATAACACTTCAGATAGTGAACTTGGAAGCTTCTGTACAATAGCCTCCGTAAAGAATGCTCATCACGTGACCTTTCCTTTCTCTCTGACTCTTGGACTTGTGTTGTTAAAACGATCACCGCTGATTCTTTAAATCTATCAACAGTGGTGTTACTCACGGTTTTGTTCTATCACCAACTCTTTTTTTTCAATTTTTCATTAATGATTTCTTATCAACTTTTATGCCAATGACTCCATCCCTCAGAACGAACTTCCAGTTTGAAAGACAACTCGCTAAATAGGAGGAAGAGGAGGATGCTAGAAGGGTAGTCTTTGGGGTAACTGACCTCTGATCTTTATCGCATTTCAGTTAGGGCAAAGAAAACATTGTCATTTTCGAAGTTTTTCCACACAACTTTAAATACCGTCTTCAAAAACACGCAATTCAAAACTTCGTCTATTCTTAATATTCTTGGAAATTTTCCTTTTTATATAATCATCTATAGATGAAAAGAATACATGATCTCTTTTTCGAAACAAGCTTCTTTATATATATATATATATATATATATATATATATATATATATATATATATATATATATATATATATATATATATATATATATATATATATAATATTATATATATATATATATATATTCTTTTATATATATATATATATATATATATATATATATATATATATATATATATATATATATATATATATATATATATATATATATATATATATATATATATATATATATATATATATATATATATATATATATATATATATATATATATATATATATATATATATATATATATATATATATATATATATATATATATATATATATATATATATATATATATATATATATATATATATATATATATAATATATATATATATATATATATATATATATATATATATATATATATATATATATATATATATATATATATATATATATATATATATATATATATATATATATATATTATATATATATATATATATATATATATATATATACTGGAATCATTTTGTAATCCTTTCATGACTGCATTTGAGAATTCGAACCAGGGCTTAAAAGATGGAATAATCTTGTGCTAACCACTACACCACCGATGGTTCAAAAGGAAATCAACTGGAACTTCTACTGACGTATCGCCTAGTGAGATAGTCCCAGAAGATCTCCCCGACCACAACTTGGATGTAGG
>SEYY01016334.1:85000-87324 GCA_009176605.1 Armadillidium nasatum
CTCTACCCGAAGATACAAATGATTGGGTGCATGAAATCCTAACGTCGATCATTTGAAAGAGTGTTCTTCTGAGCTGGCATCTGTTCTCATTCAATCCTATTATTTATGCCTTAACGCTAACACCTTTCCTATGAGTTTACAAGAATACGAATATTTAGCTAATGTTAATACTGGTTTCGAAGCTCGAAGTAAACTGGTGATAAGCTTAGTTATTTTGCTGCCCTATGGTCTACTTCCCTTATGGACTATGGAAGTTTTGTGTGGTGGAACATAACACATCCAAGATTTTTTACCAGGTACGGCATGAGTCGTTGCTCTCTACGTTCCGAACCATTGGGTTTCTTCATTCACGTTGCACATTAAAGTAGTTTCCTATCAGATGTTCAATATCAGAAGCTGTTGATTGACCAACATCTTCCTTCCCTGCTATTGTAGGGTTACTTAAAGTTCTGTTTTATTTGTTATTTCATTCATACTTTTCAATAATGACATTCTTATTTGCTCCTCTAACTCTCCATTTTATGTCAATGATTGAACTCTTCATTAATTCTACTATTTTCAACTCTGCTTATTCTTTTGCATTTTCAGTTTCCTGTACACATCATCTTTCCTATTCAATTCTAGCTGATCTGAATAGGATTTCTCAATAGGGTAGTTTTAATCTTGAGAACCCTGAAATTAGAAACTCAACTTTTACATATCTCCCACTCAAATACACCTCCCAATTTACCTCTCTTTCGACAGCTCTACTGATTCACAAGCAGACAAAATAAACTTTCTTAGTCTCAAAACATAAACAATGAATTGTCTTAAAAACTTCATATTAAGATGATTGAATAGGCTCCTTCCAATATGGAAGTTTTTGCTTACAGGTTGCGAGAATTCTTAATCTTCAACACAGTTAACCCAGCTATGTAGGAGTCTTATCCAACGTTAATTAGGTACTGTTCTCATATCTGGGAACTGAGAAGGTCTCAACTAGAAATTTCTTAAGGTAAAAAAAAAATTAATAAATAATCTCTTGCCTTACAACTCTCTTGATCCTTTATATTTCCAACATGACGCTTATGCTCTCTCTCTCTCTCTCTATTTTCTATAGACTATAGAGTTACGTCGGTAGGTGCCAGAAGGAGATGACGACTAGCATATATATAATTATATATATATATATATATATATATATATAATATATATATATATATATATATATATATATAATATATATATATATATATATATATTATATATATTATATATTAATATAATATATAATATATAATATATATATATATATATATAATATATATATATATATATATATATATATATATATATATATATATATATATATATATATATATATATATATATATATATATATATATATATATATATATATATATAATATATATATATATATATATATATATATATATATATATATATATATATATATATATATATATATATATATATATATATATATATATATATATATATAATATATATATATATATATATATATATATATATATATATATATATGCTGGGTTGAAAAGATACAAAGTTGTGTGCAGATTTGAAACTTTATTTTGGTGCTCACTTCAGATACAAACTGAAATGTGTTAAAAGTAAGTTTTCAAGATTTGTTTTCATACCCCAACTTTACCTTGAATCTTCTTATTTAAAAACAAAAATATATATATAGCCAGATATACAGTATAGCTTAAATATCCTTACATTCTTACATGCTAAACAACCTGCATAGTACAAAATCTCATAGAAAATCAGATTTTGTCTGTACTGAAGGTATTTCGATTCGATAATGTTTGGTTTGTAGTATTGCACATGTCGAGAAGTATGACCAATACCCTACTAGAAACAGCGGAAAAATCTTTGACATTTCTTTCAACATCGACCGAATGACACGGATACTTTGGTAGGAGAATTTGTTGATTACTAACCAAAATATCATCACTAATATCATCAAGAAGAGGTGGGGGGGTGATAGGAGTACTCCCCCAGTCTATCATTTCCATGTAGGAAGTGGCGTTGAGATTGACGTTTAGCTGCCTTTTATCAAAGCAGCGAATTGCACATTGGTGGAGGATATTTTGTTTCTTGCTTGAAGAATTTGTTGATATGAAAATCTTCTTATTGTTTCCCGTTCATCTGCAACACCAGCTAGCAACAAGTTTTCTGGATGACAAAATAGGAGTTGTTTAGGAGCACTGGAGAAATGATGTTCTGATCCTCAGGAGAAAGTTTTTGATATTGTGATACCATAAAGTGAAAATTCTTGCACCATCTTGACAGAAGGGATG
>SEYY01016335.1:0-2500 GCA_009176605.1 Armadillidium nasatum
CAAATTAGTCATTAGAATAGTTTCACCCCTTCGTTTTATCCACACTGCATATAAAATTTTTCCTTTGGAAATGAAGACCTTTTTAATGTGGCTTCGTCATATTTTCTTTTTAATAACCAATTTGTTCTTCGTCATTTTTCTTTTAAGCAATTTTTGGGCTTATATTTCAGTTTCTTATTTAATCAGACAAATTACGCTGTACAGGGTAAATTAAAAGTTAAAACTTAAACTATGACGAAGAAACATTAAAAAGGTCTTCATTTCCAAAGGAAAAATTTTATATGCAGTGTGGATAAAACGAAAGGGTGAAATTATTCTAATGACTAATTTGTTTTTAAGGTTTGAAACGTTCACACTGTAATAAATAATATGTTTAAACCCTTGGTGTTGGCTTTAACCTTTCTGATTAGATTAGATTGAAGTTCAAAGGAACGAAGCTATAACTTTATATATATATATATATATATATATATATATATATATATATATATATATATATATATAATATATATTATATATATATATATATAATTTATAAATATTTTTTAAAATTTCGAGGGCAATTAGAAATTTTTTTAAAATATCGATTATCGAAATATCGATATTTTTTCATATATTGGCATCCCTAGTTTAAGTTTTAACTTTTAATTTACCCTGTACAGCGTAATTTGTCTGAGTAAATAAGAAACTGAAATATAAGCCCAAAAATTGCTTAAAAGAAAATGACGAAGAACAAATTGGGTAGCATCATTTTCAAAAAACTTGCGCAAAAATGCAAATCATTTAGATATAGCGCAAATTTGAGTTTTTGCGCTCTGAAAAGAGTTTTTAAGAGCAAATGCAAAAGAGCACATTTTTGAAATTTCGTGCAAACCCTAAAGCACAAATTTTTTACCTAAAGAGCAAATTGCGCTTTTGCACTTTGCACTTATGCCCACCTCGGATGTTTTCAAAGCCTCAAAAATTCAATTCCTCTGTCTCTACACTCGACACAATCTTCCAAACAACTATGATATCTTCTTCGAACAAACGCAACTCAAACCTTCCTCTGTTCTTAATTCTTGGTGTACCTTTTTCTCGAGATCTTTCTTGGAAAGATCGCATTACTTCTCTTTCTAAACAAGCTTCTAAGAGGTTGTTCTGAGGTCTCTTCGTGATTTTTTTAAGCTACCCCATTTGCTTGCTCTCTCAATGGGTATTGTTAGCCCCTGTTTGAAGTATGCTTTACACATTTTGGTAGTTTCACTAATATGAGTGAAATATAGCTTCCTTTGAAAAGATGGAATCTAGGGATTTTTGCCTCATTACTTCTACTGCTCTTACTAACTATCTCCAATATCTTTCTACCCATCAAATTGTTGCCACACTCTCTCTATACTCTTGCTATTACAACGGACACTGTTCTTCTAAGCTCTCTCGTAGCATATGTCCTTTACTGCGAAGAGCTTGTGCGACACGCCTTTCTAAACATTCTCATCTTTTCTCTGTCCAACTCTCACACCACAGGCATAACCGCTATGCTCAATTTTGCATATATTCTACTGGTAAAGTTTGGAACTCATTCCCTTTATCTATTTTCACAACTTCCTTTGACATTCATACTTTCAAGCCGAGTATCCTGACATGTCGGCCACCATCAACCAGGATAGTTTTTTAACTCCGAATTTGGTAGCCTCGGCTTTGCCTATTGGAGATATATATATATATATATTATATATATATATATATATATATATATATATTATAATATATATATATATAATATAACATGCACATATACACACATAAACATATATATACATAAATATATACATACATATACACATAAATACACACATACATGATACGTACGTGCATGTACATACATACATACACAAACATATACATATACACACATACCTTCATAATGCAAACCTATTCATACTTACGCAACAAACATACATATATTCATATATGCATACATACACACATACACATAGAGGCATATATACACATAAATAACTCACACATACACATGCACATGTAAGATTGCATGTATACGTATACAACATACAAACACATATGAACACACAAGTCACACACACATATACATAATCATACATATACAAATATATCTACACACATATATGCACACACATAGGATACAAACAGAGATTACAATGGAGAGGGTGGTGGAGGAGGAAATGGGAGAGAAACAGAACCCAAATGTCTAGTAAAATTTAAAATTAGAGAAGAGAGGAGGCAATGAGAAGTGTCTTAGTTTCAAAATGAGAGTAAAGCGGAAAAAGGGTAAGGTAAGCTCTAATGAGAATGAAGGTGGAGAGCATTCTATGTGCTTGGGATGTATAGGGGACAGGACAATTGATTGTTATTAAGACCAGATTTAATCTTAGAAATTTATAGCGATTCCAGAATATGGAGGAAGGAGACATCTTGTTTACTATCTAAAACAGAAATGTGTTGAGGTAAAGGGAAAAAGTGACAGGAAGTTTGAGAGTGT
>SEYY01016335.1:7500-10991 GCA_009176605.1 Armadillidium nasatum
AAATGGGTCGTTTAAAGCGACTGAGAATTGGGACTTTTGAGGCTACTGAGAATTGGGTAATTTGAGGCTACTGAGAATTGGATAGTTTTAGGCTACTGGGAATTGTGTCGTTTGAGGCTACTTACTGAGAATTGGGTCGTTTGAAGCTACTGAGAATTGAGTCGTTTGAGGCTACTGAAAATTGTGTCGTTCAAGGCTACTGAGAAAATCTAAAAAGGAAGTTCGTTCTATTTTTTAATGTACATATAAAAAACAATGCAATTTGTGTACATTAATCGTTCTGAAAATTAATTAGATACTTATTAAACAGTTTAAAGCATATATTATTACATATATATATTATATATATATAATATATTATATATATTATATATATTTATATATATATATATATATATATATATATATATATTTACTATATATTATTTATATTATATATATTATTATTTTTATATAATTATATATATATATATATAAATATATATATATATATATATATATATATTATATATATATATATATATATATATATATATATATATATCAATAAGTCAATTTATGGTAAATTTTAGAAATTTATTTTGACAATCATGAGGAACTTTTTCAAATGACAATTTGAATTGACAATTGATTTTCAATTGACAGTTTAAATTGACAATTGATTTTCAATTGACAAAACCCATTGAATCCGATTCTTCGGCACTGAGTTCAGTTAAACAGTTTCGGAATTAATTTTTCGATGTCAAAAAATGATGTATAATTTAATTTGTTTTTCAAATTCTGGAAGAACATTTTCTTGACCACCAATAACAAGGATTGATGAGAATTTCTCCATCATGATCTGGAATTCTCTCTTCCTATTTCAAATCTTTATCATGGGCTTTCAAAACATGTATGAATTTTACAATTTTTGTGTTCATTCCTTGCATCTGAAGATTCAGTTGATCCAACTGGTGTCAACTAAAAAAGCAAGGCTTATGATCAGTTCCTCATCATTTATCCCAGCTTTAAATTCCCTCTTCCCCATAGCTTCAAAAAATAATTAGAGCTCATTTCTAAGTCCAAATTCTCGCTCAGTTATTTCCTTTCAAAAGTTATCCTCCATCTGTACAACACCCACAGATCTGATTCAAAATCTGATTCAAAGATAGATGAACCCTTTTCCAAAATAAGTGATGTCTTGGAAGTTGTTTCAAGAGGAGAACAAGAAGATAAACTCCTCTCTAAATGAACCTGACTGAATTATCTTGCAAATACCAACAAATGAAACGTGATTCTAAAATTGCCGATTCATTAAGTTGAATTGAAAATAATCCAAGTGACGCAGACTTTATCTAATGCACAACCTGTTTTTAATCCTTATTTGAACAGTAGTTTTACTATTATATAGTAAAACTGGTTCTAAATTCTAAAACTTATTTCCTAACACCATTTCCACTATTCTGAGAGCCCAGCGTTTTGTTACAGTTTCTCAAATTGTATGAGTTTTTTCTGCCCTAATATATTCTCCAGTGCTTCAAGATATGTAAGCTTCAATAAGAACTAACTACAATTTTTCAAATTGCATATAATATAGGATATCACACTTTGCTGAATAGCGGTCCTAATTCACCCTCCGATAAAGAACCCATGCCTTAAGCACTTTTGATGAAAAACTTAAGAGTAACTTGATAAACAGTATTGGTCTCAATGGAAAGTCAAGCTTTTTTTGAATTGTAGGCGTAATGATTTTATTAAGATACTTATTTTGCACAAAGAAGTTACATGATTATCTTATTAGTTAAAACTTACTATTTTAAATTTTTTTTTTTTTTTTAAATTTCAGACAGTACATATTTATTATAAAATTCATTTTATATACATCTTAATTTTAAGACTAAGCAGCAGCATGTAAGACCCCCCGCTAATTCATTGTTTTTTTTATTCGTAGAGTGTACATTTACAATTTTACAATAGAACAGTAGGTCCTATAATTATAAAATACAATAATAATAATTAAAATAAAAAGAGACTGTACAGTCCTCTGAAAAGTGGCGAAAAAGGGGATACACATTGATTTCAATTGACCTCCATAGTTCAATGAATAAATATATTTTTAGATTTATTTAATAATAAGTAAATTCCAATACAGTGAATAAATTATTACAAAATGAGTAATAATAATAATAATAATAATAATAATAATAATAATAATAATAATAATAATAATAATAATAATAATATATAATAATAATAATAATAATAATAATAATAATAATAATAATAATAATAATATATCCGTAATTATAAATATTGTAGCTGAATTAATAATCGTAATAATAAAAACTAAAGAATTAACAACAATAATAATAATAACAATAATCATAACAATAATTTAATAATAATAATAATAATTAATAAAATAATAATAATAATGAGAGGAAGAAGAAAATGAAAAAAATTAACAAACATGATTAATAATCGTAATAATATAATAATAATAGTATTTATAGTAAAAATATAGTAAAAATATCAATAATTATAATAATAATTATAGTATTAATAGAAAAAATAATAATAATGTCAATAGTAACATTAAATAATTTTATAGTATTGATTAAAATTCTTATTTCAATTACAGAAATAATTTTCAAAAATTTCTAAAAATATCAATAGTAAGAGTAATAATAATAATAATAATAATAATAATAATAATAATAATAAATAATAATAATATATAATAATAATATATATAAATATAATAAATATAATAATAATAATATAATATAATAATAATAATAATAATAAATAAAAATAATAAATTATAAAAAAAATTAAAAGTTAAAATTAAAAATTATTATTTTATATATATATATATATATATTATATATATATATATAATATATTATATATAATATATATATATATATAATATATATATTATATAAATTATATAAATATATTATATATATTATATATATATTATTATTATAATATTATATTATTTTATAAAATTATTATTATATATATATATAATATATATATAATTATATATTATATATATATATAATATATATATATATATAATATATATATATATATATATATATTATATTATATATATATATATATTATATATATATATAATATATTATAATAATAGCAAAGATGAATCCAAAAAAGAAAGCACTTAGGGGCATTAATATGAGTTAAAGATCTTGAAATTTTCAAATGGGGTGACATATTTTTTATTTTTTTTCAAATAAAAAAAAATTAAAAAAGAGGTTGAAGAGATGTGAAAAAAAAGAAAAAAAAACATTATTGCTCTTTTTTTCACCTCAATGCTCAAGAAACTCTTTTCATTTGTATACGAAGTGAGTAATGTCTATTGTTTAGTAGGACACGTCACATTATAGAATATAAAGATTAAAATTCAACAGGGATTTGCCACTTATGCTTGTGCTTTGTGAACAGTGAAAAACTACTAACATTTTGTTTTGTTTTTTAAAGGA
>SEYY01016336.1:0-2500 GCA_009176605.1 Armadillidium nasatum
TTTCAAAATTCATAAATAAAAATGTTATTCTCTTATAGAAATATACCTAAAATTTTTCTGTGAGAGTAGTGTTAGATTTTTTTTTTAAAAATTTTAATTTTTTAATTTCTAATTTTTTTTTTTCAGTTTAATTAATAAAGGAAAAATTGATTTGACGGAAGACTGTTTATCATTCCTATAATAAAAAAGCTCCAAAAAAAAAGTCCAGAAAAAAAGGTTTTTTAAATCTACATAAATTCTTATTATTAAATATCATATTTATATTAGTTTAATCCCCAAAAAAAATTATAACATGAAAATTCATAAATTAATCATTAAATTATGATGATTTTCTAAATTATTAATTAAAAACGTTGTTTTAATTTCTTGATTTTCTTTTTTCTTTTTTTTTTTTTACGGGACGGGATGAAGGGGAACCATGTAACCTGGTATATATAGAAATTATACTCATGAAAATTTTGTCAGGAAACTCTAACCCCAAGTTCCTATCTCCGTTCTATGCAATTGATTCATTATTTAGATTATCTAAAAATAAAGGAAGATTTTATATCCATAGAGCCTACGTTATTTGGCAAGCGAATATCTATATTAATACGTGTTTATTAATCTATAAAACAGAAGAGACAGATTTTATTTATTTTTTAATTTATTTATTTAAATTTATTTATTCTGACTTTCTATAGAGAAGCAGGCATTGCTCACTAAAGTGTTTGATGTCAGTGTTGGAATATGATGCGAACGACTGAATTTTTAGGGAGTAAGTTTATTTACTTTTTACATTTCATATACTGCCATTGTGTTACAAGTAACCTTATTCAGTAAAGTTTTTTAAACTTGTAATACACTCACCAACTTCTCACCAAGAGCCACATGTTAAGGTTGTGCCCTGTCATTTGTGAAGCCTCTCCATGCATATCTATCTTGATAAAGACGATCCGTCCCCACCGCGTCCAGAGTTCTTCCTCTACTCTCCACCGCGTCTGCAGTTCCATCCTTTCATCTTTTTCTTGGTCTTCATCTTTTTCTAGGTCTTCTACCTGGCGGGTACCAGTTGTAAAACCTCGCTGGGTACCTATTGTCCTCCATCTTTGAAATATGACCATACCATCTCAATTGCTGTCTCACCACCAGCTCTCAATTGGTTCCACTCGCAGTTCTTGTCTAATTTCCTCGTTCCTCTACGCTCCCATCTTGTTACTCCCACTATTAGCCTCAGAACTCTCCTCAGCAGCCACAATTCTGCTTCTTGTCCTTGTTGTACGAGGTCACGCCTCCGAATCATGCAATAGACCGGTCTCAAGAAGGTAGTATACAGCAGGACCTTAACCTTTCTCGGTACATGTCTATCTCTAAGGAGAGGGTATAAATGTCCCACTCCCCTGGAGAATTTACCTATCCTTTCCTCAATCTCGACTGCCATTTCTCCATCATTGTTCACAGTCACCCCTAAGTATTTAAATTTAGTCATTTTTTATCCTCACTCCACCCACCTCAATATTGAGGTCTTCATGCTCCTTTGCAATTTTGGTCTTGTTCATTCTTAGGGATTCTCTATGCAACACGTCCCCCCAGACCATTAATTCCATCTAAAATGTGGTTCTGTCCTCAGCCACAATCGCGATATCATCAGCGTATGCCATCACCACTCCCAACACCCCCGTAATGCCGATTTCACGGACACACTTACCCATACGTAATACAAGTACCAGCGGGGACAGTATACTTCCTTGCCTGACCCTTGCACCAACAACAAACCAGTCGCTCAGTCCCAGAGCTATTCTGACAGCACTTTCACTCGTTGCATATAAAGCTCGTATTACTCTCAGCAACTTGGGATGAACCTCATAATGTGGGTCCAGAGTGTCCCACAATTTTTCCCTTGGAACACCGTCAGACCCCTTCTCAAAGTCTCTCTATTCCATTACCAGTTCTTCTCAATTAAAATTTTCATTGTAAATGTCAGGTCCGTGGTTCCTCTCCCCTGCCTAAATCCAAATTGTACTTCATTTAACATGTGCTCCACTCTCGTCCATAACCTCTTGTCCAAGACTCTTCATATATCTTCAACGCATGAGGCAGCAATGATATTACCCTACAGTTGGCACACTTCGCCCTTTCCCACTTCTTAAAAACTGGAAATATTATCGCCCTTCCCCAATCCTTTGGTGCCGCTTCCGAATTCAAAAACCATTAAACAGTCTGAACATCCACTCCTCCACCTCTAAATCTAATTTGAAGATTTCAGCAGGTAAAAAAACATACTTGGACTCTTTCCGTTCTTCATATTTCTCCATGCTACCCTCAACTCCTCCAAAGTTATCTCGTGTGGTGCTTCTTGCTGGCCACACTCTATCCTCTCTCGTCGATAGTTGTCAATTTCCTCATCATTCTGTCCATATAGCTCAGAGAAATGCTCACACCATCTGTTTTTAACTTCTTCGGGTTCTACCCTCAATCTATCCTCCCCTCTTTCACAGATTGGGTAGAAGACGAGTCTTGG
>SEYY01016336.1:7500-12500 GCA_009176605.1 Armadillidium nasatum
AGAAGTAATGTGATCTTTCCAAGAAAGATCACGAGAAAAAGAAACACCGAGAATATTGAGAACAGATGAAGGTTTGAGTTGAGTGTTTTCGAAGAATATGTCATAGTTCTGTGGAAGATTGTGTCGAGTGGAGAGATGGAGGAATTGAGTTTTTGAGGCATTGAAAACGACCATGTTTTCTCTGCCCCAATTTGAAATAAGAGAAAGATCAGAGGTCAGCTGCTCCAAGGCCATCCTTCTTGATTCTATCAACTGCTGTTGTGAGGGACGCCTTTCAAATTGAAAGGAATAATGAAGGGTGGAGTCATCGGCATAGAAGTGTATAGGAGACGAAGTAATAGAGAGAAGATCATTGATGAAAATTAGAAAAAGACTTGGGGATAGGACAGATCTTTGAGGAACACCACTATTTATAGATTTAAAGGATGAACGGTGGCCGTCTACAACAGCTGCTATAAAACGACCGGAAAGGAAATTAGAGAGAAGGTCACAGAGAGAATGATAGATTCCGAAAGAGGGAAGTTTGGAAATCAAAGCTTTGTGCCAGACTCTATCGAAGGCTTTCGATATGTCTAGCGCAACAGCAAAAGATTCACCAGAACCCCGGAGAGCGAGGACCAAGAGTCAGAAAGTAGGGAAAAAAGATCACCAGTAGAAGGTTCTTTACGAAAACCATACTGGCGATCAGAGATAAGATTAGAGGAATTGAGATGTTTCCAAATCTTCCTGTTAAGGATAGATTCTAAAACTTTAGAAAGAACGGAGGTTAAAGAAATTGGACGATAGTTAGAGGGCTGAGAAGGGTCCCCCTTCTTCGGCACAGGCTGAATGAGCGCACGTTTCCAGCAAGAAGGGAAGGTCGAAGTAGAAAGGCAAAGACGAAATAGTTTACCAAGGAGGGTGCAAGCTCGGAAGCACAAGTTTTGAGAACCGCAGGAGGAACACCATCAGTACCATACGCCTTCTTAGTGTTAAGCTCAGAGAGAAAAGAAATGACATCTTTAGAAGAAATTATAATATTAGGCATAAAAGAGTTGGAGGGGGTTGTAGGAGGAGGAATAGCTCCGGAAACGTCTAAGGTAGAATTAGAGGCAAAAGTTTGAGCGAAGAGTTCAGGTTTAGAAGAAGATAAAATGGCAGTAGTACCATCATGAGAAACTAGAGGAGGGAAAGAGGAAGAAGCAAAGTTAGAGTTGACATTTTTTACAAAATGCCAGAAAGGGCGAGAGGAAGAGGAACCAGAAAAGATTATTGCATTTGCGACGGAGAAAAGAGTTTTTAGTATCTCGAAGAATAGATTTTGTACGATTCCGGGATGAAATATAAGTTGAATATATATATATATATATATATATATATATATATAATATATATATATATATATATATATATATATATATATATATATATATATATATATATATATATATATATATATATATATATATATATATTTATATTTTATTTAATATTCAAATTCACTCATCCTTCCTCCCTCCACCCACCCCTAACCCCTGTGCCCCTTGCCCCCTGCCCTATTACCTCTAAAACATAAAAAAAGGAAAAAATTAAAACTAATAACAAGCTTTTACACCGAGAACATGGTTTTGCAATTCGGATCACAAGAATAAACTAAATCAGATTTAAAAAAATAAATAAATAAATTTAAAAAAATTAAGTTACAAGAATGACTGGAAAAGTTAACTCTAATTTTAAGAACAATTATTATTATTTATTATTATATTTAGTTTTATTATTAATTTTATTATTATTATTATTATTATATTATTATTATTTATTTATTTATTCATTTATTTATATGTTATATATTTATTTATTTATTGCAGTAATAAAATTCAGTTTATCAAAATTATTGACAAATTCATCGAATTTGTATCATTAAAAAAAAAAAAAAAATTTTTTTTTTTTAAAAAAATTTTTTTTTGAAGTCTTTTTCTGACAAAATGAATATTACTGGTGAAACAAATCGGACAGATGCACATCACTGAGTTTTAAAGCAATTCCTTTCTCAAAAAAAAAAAAAAAATCTCTTTTTGATTGCGTATGATGATCATATCACGTGACTTTTCCATTAACCTTTGAAGATTTTAATGTCTTTTTCTTGTCTCTTTTCGTTCATTTGTTTTTTTTCCTGAAGTAGAGACTGGGGTCAGGCCTTTAAAGATTATGATGAGATTTAACCAAAGTCTTTATATAGGGAATTTCATATTATATATATATATATATATATATATATATATATATATATATATATATATATATATATATATATATATATATATATATATATATATATATATTATATATATATTATATTATTATTACCACAACACTAAAAACCGATTAAATATTAAATAAAAACAACAATTTAAGGTTTAATACACACACACATACACAATACACACATACATATATATATATAATATATATATATATATATATATATATATATATATATATATATATATATATATATATATATATATATTATATATAAATATATATAGATAATAAATACAATGATATATATTCTTTGAGTTAATACTTAATTAACTCTACTGCATCTATAATACGTTCAAAAGGATTACCCTTAATAAATTACCAATTAGAACTTCTTACTCATGTCATTATCATCTTATATCTTCTTATTCATATCATTATAATCTTATTTTTATCTTATTCTTATTCTTATCAAATTCATTGCAACATGAATGAGAAAATCATTTCTTATTCTTGGCTTCATAATTTTAGAACATTATAAGAATTAAAATAAAACTATAAAAGGATATTCACACCAAGAAAAAAAAAAAGATTATGGGAATCCTTATCAAAAGCTTATATAATCACGCAGGAAAAACGTGCTAAAAAAAAAATTGTATGAAATATTTTAATATGTTTCTTGAGAGGCATTTTAAAAGTCATATTGAACTTATAAACTTTCATGGTTAGTGATTTTTCAATTTATATAATATATATAATATATATATATATATATATTTATATATATATATATATATATATATATATATATATATATATATATATATATATATATATATATATATAGGTATAATATATATATAAAATACTCAACGATTTACTTTACCCCAGAAATTCCAACAAAATAATTCCCCAAATGAAAATTAAAAATTAAAAAGAAGTTAGGTACTTTCGACGCAATTGCGTTCTCATCAGATCCTCCGAAATAAAAAATGAATAAATAGTTAAAAGTAAAAAAAAAAAAAAAAAAAAAAAAAAAAAAAAAAAAAAAAAAAAAAAAAAAAAAAAAAAAAAAAAAAAAAATAAAAAAAGAAAAAAAAAAAAAAAAGGTAAGTGTTGAGGTCTTCTCTCTTAGGTTTTATTTTAATCTGGAAAGAAGGTGGGGGAAGTTTGATTGTAGTGTTTTATTTGTTGAGCGCTAACTAGTCTTTTTTTACCTTCAACTTTTTAATTTTTTATTTAGGAGGAGTCTGATGAGGAACGCATTTGCGTCGAAAGACCTAACTCTTTTTATTTTTTAATTTTCATTTCTGTATATATATATATATATATATATATATATATATATATATATATATATATATATATATATATATATATATATATATATATATATATATATATATATCTCTGCACCATATCCTGCATTATGCAGGGTGAAGTCGAGTGCAGAAATATTGACCCACCACGGAAATTTTACTTTGACTAACATTAGGTATTTTAATGAAATATATTTAAAAAAAAAAAAAAAAAAAAACTGTTTGAAAAGTACATCATTTCCTTTAAATTGATTCCTTTTAAAGAGTATATGAAAGGAAATTGAAAGGCAAAAAGAAACTATGTAGATTTCGATTTCAGCAATGGGAAAGGTGAAAATGAAATAAAATATAATCTTATCTTCTGTTACGTCCCTGTCCTATGAAAACTTCCTCATTCAGGTTACTCATTGGCCTGATAAATGTAAGAATAAAATCTTAAGAATATTCTCTCACTCTTTTTCGATTGCCATCGTTAAGGTCCCGCAGCGACGAAGAAGCATGAATACCTTGCCCTAACCCAGTTCGTCTCACAGATGTTCGATAGAGTTCATGTCAAGACTGCGTGTTAGCCACTATACATGACTAATATATGTGGTTCGAGGTATTAACGTACAGTGTGATTTATCTGCAGACTTGATTTATAAACAGTAGCACAAAATCCTCCCCGACCAAACCGGCATAAGGTATGATATGTTCCAAAAGAATCTCCTAGATGTACCGATAAGTTGTCAGATCCCTTCGGCAAGGTTCATCATTCGGTTCAACAACGAAGACAACGTCGGTTTTATATTATTATATAAAACGGCTGCCCAGACCATGCTTAAACCTCCTTATCTATTGTTCTTTTGTGCAGTACAGCATACCCCGCTTTCTAAATCTACGATAGACCCTCATTTTCCATCATTACATGGTAGACAAACCTTTGTCTCTTCCAAGCACAAAACTGAAAACATTGCTCCAACGTCCAATATGTGTTCATACTCAAAATAAAACCGTGAATGTTTGTGCGCCTAGAGTCAGGTGGGGGCAGAGACTAAAGGTCCATATATATATATATATATATATATATATATATATATATATATATATATATAGTCGAAAGAAATATATATATATATATATATATATATATATTTGTGTATTTCGATAAGTTGTCCATTTCTCCAATTTCATCTCAATCCTGGCCGCTAGTGTCATGCACAAGTTACCAGAAACTTTCAATAAATACGACAAACCATTGAAAGAAATAAAGTGTACTGTTTAACACATTGGCTGAGCCATGTACGAAGACAGGGTTCGCCTTGAGGGACTTCAGTCGTCTTCAAGTCCATTAGAAATCAAATTGAAATAAAATTATCAGGCCATAGAGAGAATAGTTAATAAAAGTTATAAAGAATAAATTTTCTTTTATTATCACATTCTTTTCGTTGTTTAACTCTA
>SEYY01016338.1:7500-15000 GCA_009176605.1 Armadillidium nasatum
AGCTAAATCTAGCAACCTTTACAGCCTCACATTGTTTTGTGAGATGATTGGCCGTGGGTCTATAGTTTCATGAAGGAAATCTGAGCTTCCTTGGTATTTAATGGGTGCCGGAGCCTTAAACGAAACTTTTCCAGAAAGATGGATTGGTCGAGGTGGACCTATTAGTTGACCGCCAAGTTCTCCACATCTTACACCATTGGATTTTTTTTGTTACAGGAGCTGGTTGAAAAGTGAGATATACAAAAGAAAGGTAGACAATCGAGGTGCAATAATTCCCCGCTCTTTGAAAGCTGCGGCTCACATGAAGAAAAACGAGAACTTAGGATAGCAACAAATTTTATTCGTAGACGAGCCAGAAAATATGCAATGGTCCATCGTGGCACCTTTGAAAATTTACTGTACAATAAATGTACTTTTCAAATTAAAATCGGATTACGACATTTGACTTTTATAGTCATCCATTTATGTGAAGAATACACTCTCAGAGTTCGGTGCGCTCCTCAAGATTCACCATATATATATATATATATATACCACTGTGCTACACCACCTCCCCAACACAAAAGGCTATGTAGAACAGCTTTCAAGCTCTCTGCTTCGATATCACTGTAGCATATATATACTTATAAGAAGAATTCATTGAAAGATGTGTGGAACTACTACTGGGGTTATATGTGATTCTGTTGGTGTGATAGTGGGCTACATAAACAACCAAAAAAAGTCAAACAACGTCAGCATAGGCACAACAACTATAATATCAATAATAACAAAATATATTCCACACTCAAGTAATCGAACTCACTGACAAGGAGCGTCACCGTTAGACAATGTATAAATGGCTCTACCACTATATTATGTTTCCTCCTTCGAAAAGAGTACTTAGTAGATCCGTTTTTAAGCTCACTGCTTCGATATCACTGTAAAAACCTGGTTCTTATTAGAGGCTTGAGTTTGATCTGTTGTTCCTGCAACCCAGGAACACCCCAGCAGTAGTAGGGGTCCCAAGGACCCTTCAATGGATTATATATATATATATATATATATATATATATATATATATATATATATATATATATATATATATATATATATATATATATATATATATATATATATATATATATATATATATATATATATATATATATATATATATATATATATATATATATTAATTACAGGAAATGTTTTGTCCTGGTTTTCTCTTTAATTGTACATAAATTCCAAACAACTTTTTGAGATTGTATTCTGGATGTAAGGGAGAAAAATTATAAATCTGTGAGTGAAACGCTTTACATCGAGTACATACTTATATGTTGAATATTCACAGTGATATAACAATGATTCCTTCAGTATTCGTTACGAATTGGAATTGTTTGGGTGTTACATAATTTTCTCTTGCCTCTTTTTTTTTTTTTAATTAGTGCTGAAAAATTCGGTGCTGCTGTTAGCTTTAAAGTGAAAGATATTAATTGATATATTGATATAGTGTCAGTTATAAGGAGAAGTTTTTTATATATTTATTATATACTGGTAGTCATATTTAAAAATAAAATATATATATATATTTTAAATTTATGTAATCTATTGTTCTTAATTTGCTATGAGACAATAGAATGTTCTACAATTGTTTTAGCTGAAAATATTTTATTTACATAGTAAAAATGTGATGGAAAAAAAAATCAACAATAATATTGCTTTTGACATCTAAAATTTTCAGTTTTGGTGACAAAATAGCTAAAATTAGCACCATGGGCAAGTTAAAATTAATTTTACTCTTCATTTTAACACTTACAAAATTAAGTATACAAGAAAAACACGAAAAAAATATTTATTATATAAGTAATTCCACAATAAATCAACAAAAGCTTCAGGAAACGACAACAATTCCTAACCTTGATTACAGTGACACTAATTATAGTAACTATGATCCCAGTAACAATCCATTCGAATTTTCAAACATATTTGCTTACGATTGTGCAAATAAAATATGTGTAGTAAAATGTTGCCCGGAAAACCAATTCTTTATTTACAGTCCATTAGGAAAAGAAACGATTGGATGTAATAATGTTTCTTTGTATAAAGTCCAAGATTGGAAACCCAAGATTATGAACTATTACATACTTGTATTTGGATTGTCTCCGGAATTCAAGGAAGAATCATTTACTTGTACTAATTATGAATCAAATGAATATTATTTGAATGCTGATGGCACTGTTTATCTATACACTTCGGGAAAAACATTTTCCCAGGAATCTTATTGCATTGATAACCTGTTAGGTATATATATATATATATATATATATATATATATATATATATATATATATATATATATATATATATATATATATATATATATATATATATATATATATATATATATATATATATATATATATATATATATATATATATATATATATATATATATATATATATATATATATATATATATATATATATATATATATATATATATATATATATATATATATATATATATATATATATATATATATATATATATATATATATATATATATATATATATATATATATATATATATATATATATATATATATTATATATATATACACATCTACATCTACATCCTCTCCCAGGAAGGGTTTTCACCCTGTCAGTGGAACCAGTATCTTTCCCCATCTGATTGCAGAAGTTATCCCAAAGCACTCTAAAAGATCATGGTTTTCGGCTCGTTGATCTCCATGCCGGTCCATGAGTCTTGTCCAGACTCTCAGGTAGGGATTTTACCCTTTCAGTAGGACCAGCATCGTTTTCAAACTAACCTCTAAACACTCTCTCCCAGAGGTCTTCAAAAGATTGTGCTTCTATGAGCTATGGCTTCCAGCTGGTTCTGGAGTAGTTACAAGCCGTTGACAGAGTAATCACAAGGCCGGATGGCTAGTCCTGTCGTCCTTGCATTTAGTTCTCTTCATATGATCCGATCCTGTCGTCGATTTTCAAACTCCTGTTTATATGTATATATATATATATATATATTATATATATATATATATATATATATATATATATATATATATATATATATATATATATATATATATTATACTCAGCACCATATCCCGCATGAGGCAGGGTGGTGTCGGCTGCAGAAAGTATTCATATTCCTGCAACCGTACGTTGGAAAGGAGAAATACTGGTTAAGAGGTTTCCCAGCCTCTTGAACCATAATTATGATTACGCCAATATGTCCAACACTTAAACCACTGAACCACTATATATATATATATATATATATATATATATATATATATATATATATATATTATATATATATATATATATATATTTATTATTGTAATTTCTTCTAAAGACGTTATCTCTGCTCTCTCTCTGAGCTTAACACTCACAAAGTTTATGTTTCAGAGCTGGCATCCTGTCTTAGTAAACTATTTCTTCTGTCTTTCTACTTCAACCTTCCTTTCTTACTGGAAACGTGCGCTTATTCAATCTGTGCCGTAAAGGGGGAACCCCTCCCAACCCTCTAACTCCCGTCTAATTTCCTTAACCTCCGTTATTTCTAAAGTTTTCGAATCTATCCTTAACAGGAAGATTTGGAAACGTCTCATTTCTTCTATTCTTATCTCTGATTGCCAGTATGGCTTATGTAAGAAACGCTCTATAGGTGATTTTCTTTCCCTTCTCTCTGACTACTGGTCCTCCGCTCTTCGGTATTTCTGTAATTTTTTGCTGTTGCGCTGGACATATTGAAAGTTTTCGATGAAGTTTAGCACAAAGCTTAGATTTCCAAACTTACCTCTTTCGTAATCGATCCTTCTCTCTGTGGCTTTCTCTCTGATTTCCTTTCTGGTTATTCTATAGCAGCTGTTGTAGACGGCCACCGTTCATCCTTTAAATCTATTAAGAGTGTTGTTCCTCAGAAATTGGTCCTATCCCCAGCAGTTTTTCTACTTTTCATTAATGACCTTCACTCTGTTACTTCACCTCCTATTCACTCCTATGCTGATGACTTCCCCCTTCATTTCTCTTTTCAATTTGAAAGGGGCCTCTACCAATAGCAGTTAATAGACGAAAGGAAGGTAGCCTTGAGGTAACTGACTTATGATTTATCTCACATTTCAAATTGGGGCAGAAAAAACATGGTTCTTTTTCAATGCCACCAAAACTAAATTTCTCCATCTCTCTACTCGACACAATCTTCCACACAACTTTGAAAACACACAATTCAAATCTTCACCTGTTCTTAATATTCTTGGTCTTCCTTTTTCTCGTGATCTTTCTTGGAAAGATGATATTACTTTTTCCAAAACTTCTAAGAGCTTAGGTGTTCTAAGGCGCCTTCAGAAATTCTTCACACCACTCCAGTTGTTGTTTGCCCCTGTATGGAGTACGCCACACACATCTGGGGTGGTTCCACACATACAGCTCTTCTCGAAAAGGTGTAGTCTAGTGCTTTTCGTCTTATAAAGGATGAACATTCACAGTGCATTAAATGAGCATGTGGAAACGCTTTGGTATTGGTTTTAACCTCTCTTATTACAATGAATCAGGTTCTCCAGGAAAGAAGGTATCTCAACTTTATATATATATTAGTGATGGATCGGATGTCATATTTTCCAATTTGCGGATGCGGATGCGGATGTTGAATTTTGGAGAAGAGCGGATAAGGTAAGGGTGGGACGGAAAAAGGAATAAGGAACAGAGTGGTAGAAGGAATGAAAGTATTGGGGGCCTAAGAAAAGTATGGAAGAAAGGAAAAATTTCGAAAGAAATAAAGATAAGAATGTTTGAATGTATGTGTTCACCTTCTGTATTGTATGTGTGTGAAACAAAGACGATAAGTGCTCGGTCGAGAAAAAGTTTCAATGTCTTTGAGATGAAAGATTTGAGAGCGATATATAAATTGAGAAGGTTTGATAGGATTAGAAATGAAAGAATAAGGGAGATGTGTAAATGGAAGAAGGGTGTAATTGATAGAGAGGAGGAGGATGTGCTAAAATGGTTTGGACATATGTGAAGAATGAAAGAGAACAGAATGGTTGGCAAGGTACGTAGATCTGATGTAGATAGGGGAAGGGTAGGGGGAGGGGAAGGCCGAAGAGGAGATGGATGGATGGAGTGAGAGTGATTTTGATGGAAGAAATTTGAGTTTAGACGAGGGTAAAAGATTTGTGGAGACAGAGATGGAGGGAGGTGGTGAAAAGCGTTGAAAGGTAAGAATAGTTATGTTTGTAAGGGAATAGTGGTGGGCACCACCTCACGAAAGTGGGAAAGGTAATAGTGAAATATATATATATATATATATATATATATATATATATATATATATATATATATATATATATATATATATATATATATATATATATATATATATATATATATATATATATATATATATTATATATATATATATATATATATATATATATATATATATATATATATATATATATATATATATATATATATTATATATCCGCATCCTCATCAAAATTAATAACATCCGCATCCGCATCCGCATCCTCATCAAAATTAACATCGCATCCGCATCCGCACTTCTCCAAAATTCAACATCCGCATCCGCATCCGCAAATTGGAAAAATATGACATCCGATCCATCACTAATTTATATATATATATATATATATATATATATATATATATATATATATATATATATATATATATATATATATATATATATATATACTATATATATATATATATATATATATATATATATATATATATATATATATATATATATATATATATATATATATATATATATATATATAATATTATAATATTATATATATACCAATATATTTTTATATATATATATATATATATATATATATATATATATATATATATATATATATATATATATATATATATATATATATATATATATATATATATATATATATATATATATATATATATATTTCACCTCTGGTGGGCAAAGACCAGAGGCCTACTAAAATTCCACCAGAGTTAGTGGGAAAGGCGGGAACTTGGTTAAATTAAAGGTCCACGTGACCTGATAAACGACGTTTGAAGGTATGTAAGTCATAGGAAATTGGGAAAATAGAAGAAGGGAGTGTGTTCCAGACTTTACCAGTAGAGTACATGTAAGACAGAGCATAGCGGTTAAGTCTGGGGTCGGAGAGTTGGATGAGAAAGGATGAGACTGTGTAGAAGGTCGAGTCGCACAAGCCCTTCTCAGTGGAGGAGGTATGCAACGAAAGAGTTCAGAAGAGCAGTGTCCATTGTTATAACGATAGTACAGAGAAAGTAATGCAACAATTCGACGGGCAGAAAGAAACTGGAGAGTATTAGTGAGAGCAGGAGAGTTGATAAGACGAAAAGCCCAAGACTCCACCTTCTCAAGGAAAACTGTATGGGTGGAACCACCCTAGATGTGTGACGCATACTCCATACAGGGGTGAACAACACCAGAATACAGAGAAAGCAACTGGGGTGGATTGAAGAAATACTGAAAGCGCCTCTGAGCACCTAACCTCTTAGAAGCTTGTTTAGAAAGAGAGGTAATGTGATCTTTCCAAGAAAGATCACGAGGAAAAGAAACAACAAGAATATTAAAAACAGATGAAGGTCTGAGTTGAGTGTTTTCGAAGAAGATATCGTAGTTGTGTGGAAGATTGTGTCGAATAGAGAGATGGAGGAATTGAGTTTTGGTGGCATTGAAAACAACCATGTTTTCTCTGCTTCAATTTGAAATACGAGATGGATCAGATTACTGCTGCTCCAAGGCAGCCTTCCTTGCGTCTAGTAACTGTTTTTTGGAGGGGCGCCTTTCAAATTGAAAAGAGTAATGAAGGGTGGAGTCATCAGCAAAGGAGTGGATAGGAGATGAAGTAACAGAGAGAAGGCCATAAATGAAAAGTAGAAAAAGTTTTGGGGATAGGACAGATCCTTGCGGAACACCACTATTAATAGATTTAAAGGAAGAGTGGTGGCCGTCTACAACTGCTGCTATAGAACGACAGGAAAGGAATTCAGAGAGAAGGTCACAGAGAGAAGGATAAATTATGAAAGAGGGAAGTTTAGAAATCAAAGCTTTCTGCCAGACTCTATCGAAAGCTTTCGATATGTCTAGCGCAACAGCAAAAGATTCACCGAAATGCCGAAGGGCTGAGGACCAAGAGTTAGAGAGAAGGGAAAGGAGATCACCAGTATAGTGTTTCTTACCAAAGCCATACTGGCGATCAGAGATAAGATATATATATATATATATATATATATATATATATATATATATATATATATATATATATATATATATATATATATATATATATATATATATATATATATATATATAATATATATATATATATATATATATATATATATATATATAATATAGATATATATATATATATATATATATATATATATATATATATATATATATATATATATATATATATATATATATATATATATATATATATATATAT
>SEYY01016338.1:25000-48644 GCA_009176605.1 Armadillidium nasatum
TGTTATAACTGAGTTATATAAAAACGCAAACCCAATAATTATATATAAAACATATCCGGATCAAAGGCTGAAATACTGTTATTTTTTGGCCACGTCAATATTTCCTAATCATTATAAGACAGTATGCGCCAAAATATTGAGTATGAAAATGAAAATAACAAAAGTATATTTTTTTTTTTTTTTTTTTTTTTTTACAAAACGCCACCACTCACGGGCAGAGCCCTTTTCAAGGAGGGGGCACACACACAATGACAAACTCACACAAACACACACACCTAACGCACAGCCCTCAGGTGGGCGCAGACGGAAGACTTGAAGAGTGGAAGATTAAATACAGTTGGAAAAATAGAAGATGGTAGGGAATTCCACAGAATAGAGGTGGCTGGAAAGAATGAGGTACCACAACGGGCTAGCCTGGGATTCCCTACGTCCACACAAAATTGATGTGAAAGCAGGGCACCCCTCGTGCAACGAGGACGACGCAACGGTGGAGGAATGCGAGAGGCCAATTCCCTCGAGCACCTGCCATTGTAGTACCTGTAGAAAAGAGATAGCGCGCCAACGTCACGTCGCAGAGACAGAGGGTCAAGAGAGTTTGAAAGTAGGGGACAGTTTATTAATCTCATAGCTTTTGACTCAACCCTATCCAGAAGAGAGGAGGAGCCAGAGCCCCCCCAAATGTGAGAACAGTACTCCATACAAGGGCGAATAAGACCCTTATATATTGGAGTAACTGCTCAGAAGAAAAAAACTCTCGCAACCTGAACAGAACTCCCAGCTTCTTAGAGGCAGCTTTAGCAACCATTGTGATATGTGGTTTCCAAGACAGTTTGTTGTTTATGTTTAGACCAAGAATGTTAATGTTATTTACAGGTGAGACGGGAGAGCCATCGAAGAGGATAGGAAAGTTAGGAGGTGTTTTTGAGAGGGAGATGTAAAGAAGTTGAGTTTTTAAAGAGTTGAATTTCACAAGGTTGCTATGTCCCCACCGGGAAATCCCATCCAGATCGGCAAGAATAGAATCGGAAAGTTGAAGACGAGAAGCAAGTCATAGTGGTGATCTGAGAGAAGAGAATGAGACTCCGAATGATCCAGAAAATGAGAGTTGAGGAGAGTTTCAAAAATTTTAGACAGAACACAAGTGAGAGCTTTAGGTTGATAGTTGGAAGGGTCAGAGCGGCTACCTTTTTTCGGATTGGCTTAACAAATGTACGCTTCCAGCATTGAGGAAAAGTATTAGTATTAAGGCATAGAGAGTAGAGCTGAACGAGAACAGGCGCTAACTCGGAAGCACACTCCCTCAGAACACGAGGATGAATGACATCCGGGCCACTTGCCTTCCTGATGTTCATAGATTTCAGGATCCCATACACCCAATCATGAGTAATTACAGGTACAGACATGGGACACCTGAGAGAGAAGGAGTAGGAGGAGGGATGCCAGAATCGAGCAGGGTGGAATTAAATGAAAAAAAGGAGGCCGAAGAGATTAGCCTCTTTCAGAAGAAGTGTTTAGTTACAGAACCATCAGAGCAAATAAGAGGAGGAAAGGCAGATTTACAGAAGTTGTTAGATATTTTTGACAAGAGGCCAGAAATTTTTATCAGTAGGAGAGCCATGGAGGTCAGCGCACTTCCTTTTTATGAAAGTACGCTTAGTCCGTCGAAGAACATCCCTGCAACGATTCCGGGCTGAATGAAAATTAGCAAGAGTGATAGGAGAAGGAGAGTTTTTCCATCCACGATAAGCATTGTCTCTCTCACGAAGGGCAAGAGAACAATTGCCATCGAACCATGGATTTTGAGGAGAAAAAGATTTAGTTGAAGATGAAATGAATCTGCCCATCCTGTCAAGGATTACGGCCCTACTTTTTCAGCAGAGACAGAAGCGTCCCCAGAGACAAAGCAAGATTCACTCCAATGATAGTTAGCAAAGAAGCGGCATTGCCCCCCAATTAGCCCGATTAAAGTGCCAGAAAGTACGTTTAGGGCATAGTGGAGCTGTTGGAGAGAAAGCATTATAACTAAGAGCTATAAGATTATGGTCAGAGTTACCAATAGGAGGGAAAATGGTGTATTTATATCTAGAAGGAGTAGTGGTGAAGCATAAATCAAGTGTATTCAAGAATTGGTTAGGACGATCTGGAATGTGTGTGGGTTCCCTAATCAACTGCTCTAGATCGTTAAGAATGCTGAATGATTTGGCCTCCCTCCCACCTGTATCAGTATGAGAGGAACCCAACCACTCAGTGTGGTGTACGTTGAAATCCCCTAAATAGAGAACTTCAGCATTTGGATGACGATAAGTGATAGTCTCTTGAGTAGTAGTAAGATATTGAAAAAAACTGGAAAATCTGTTCCATTAGGGGAGCAGTAGCAGAAACACAAGATAATTGTAGTAGTAGGAAGACAGATTTTAAGCCATAAAAGATTGAAATTAGGAGATTCTAGATTTACGAGACGTGTCCCAGGAGTGTTAATGTTAATATAGGCACAGACTCCACCATTTAGACGGAAATTATGAAAAAAGTTGTAGTTAGAGACATTAAGATTGCTAGAGAAAGAATCCCTGTCCAGCTGGGTCTCAGACAGAAGATAAAGGTTAGGACAAGAGGTAGTGAGGTGGTGTTCTACAGACGCGAGATTAGATCGAAGGCCACGAACGTTATGAAAGGTAATAGAAAGCCCCCATCTACGCCCAGCCAATCAAAACCAAAGAAGAGAGTTGTTTGTCGATTGATGTAGCAGCACAGGAGTATGTGATTTTCGTCAGAGAACCACAAATTCCTCAAGAAATCGGGATGACAGTACACCAAGGGAAAAAAAGTTCTACAATACATCGACCTCGAACTCAGTAGAACCAGAAGAATCCGGTAGCAATATCCCCCTAAATCCTTAAAAATTCTGTGAACAGGCCTATCGTTCACGTTCATTTTCTTGGATATTCGTCGTAGACTTCGTCGGGTGACTGTAAACCTGCATATCGTAAGAGTTACTGATTGAAAAGACATCCCCATGCGTTGACACAGTACACTACCAGCCAGGTAAAATTTTGTAACAATAGATAGCATAGTTTTATTACTTAATGCAGTGCTATGAAATCTCTCTAGGAATTGTTCTGCAACCCTTTTCAAACTCGGTCCACCTTCACGACCGCCTTCGTATGAACGAAGATTATACTCAACTATGAATACCTTTCCTCCATTGAGAGACCCATTTCCAGCAACTACTGCACACCAATACTTCTTAAGGAATACTCTCACTAACAGCTATGCCTGATGACAAACGCGCATGCTGGATCGAGATACGCGAATTTCAGTATTGTATATTTTGGCGTATACTGTATATTCTGATTTCCAAAGGGTATATTTAGGATCCTATGGTAGAAGAATCTCCTAGAAATATCTTTTAATCTTTTAGAGACACCGCACTTATTTACCTCAAAAATGAGCATACTTCCATGCAGACCTAGATCAACTCACATGCTTAAGTTAACTCAATTGCGTTGGTAAACCACATGTGAAATATCGGAATCTTCAAATCCAGTTTTATGTTTAAAATATATATGGCTCATTAGAGCAATCAAAGCTTTATAGCTCAGTAATTTTAACCGTTAACGGTAAATAAAGACGGATACTAGCATTAAATATTAGTAGTTCATAAATTTCTTGAAAAAATTATTTTAAACAATTGTATCAGGGAAAATATAATGAAGTTTTTTTAATGAAAATTGGTTAATACTACAAATTATTTTAGCACTAAAATTAGCATTTTTTAAATGTAAGATATTTAACTTTATTTACATACAGTTGATATAATCTTTTATTAGAAATTAAGTCTCTACGTGCATATTAATAATAAATGAAAAGATTAAATGAATAAAACATTCAAGTATCTAACTAAGAAAATTTTTTGTCATACATGCTTACGCTTATGTTATTATATTCACAGTTACAAAAGCATACTCATGCATCAAAATATACAAGAAAAAAATAAAAAATACAAGTCTCATTTTTTAAGCTTCCTCTTATCAATTCATTTTCTAAATACAGGGTCATATAAGTTTATTATTATTATTATTTATTTTTCTTCAAGCTTCTGACACAACATACATCCCTTTGAGCATAACATATCTTTAATTAAAGACTAAAAAAATTTAACATATAAATATACAAACATGTTCATATTCAAACTCAGTAGGTGCTAATCGTGCAAAGAGATTAACAAATAATACGTTTTGTGCTTGCCATAGACCTTACCTTAGTAATTATACCCCAATAAGCACATGAATAAGTATGCAAAGACAAAAACAACATAACTAATGTTGTATAACTGCATATATATTATAGATATAACCATGATAACAACAAAATAACAAGCTTGGAATAATGTTTCCCCCCTAAAAATATTTACATTTCGCTGTTCTTATACATGGTGAAATTTCATGAAATGTAGCATTTCCGAGAACGAAAGTATTCAACGAATTCTCAGAAAATGTAATTTGTTGCTCTGTTAACAAAATCTTGGTCAAAATTACAGCATCACTTATGAAATATGATGCTATGTTTCAGTGTCGTCAGAGTTAACGTAATAACACATGTAGTGCCGTGTCTGTGGAAGAGAATTCTAAGGGAGATAAAGAAACACATGTGGGACACAGTACGATGTTTATTTTGTGAAAGTACAACACAAGCAATTTGCTACCTGGGAAGTACAACTGGTAGAAGACGTCCCAACTATGGTGTCAGGGGTCAAAGACTAGTATGTGCTTTAATAAGGTTTTTCATCCCTATTGACTCTGATGACCATTTGCATAAGAAGAAGAAAACTCAGTATGAGATTCTGGATGATTTGATGGGTTATTTTCCAACTCGTGCATGGTAAGAAGCTCTGGCGAATATTGTCGAACAGTCCTCTTAAGGTGGTTTCAAAGGTATTTGGGTTAAGGTAAAGGCTTCACGAGTCACTCTAACACCTGTATATCTAAAACACAAAGGTAGACTATAGTAATCCTTGCAATGTGTGGGCGAACATTATTGTGCATTATGTGAAAATTGTTTCATATGAACGAGGCAAAGGTCATATCATGGTTCTGTAATATGTCATCCGGATTGTATTGTATTCAATTATCTCCGGCGAATGGGGACAAGTGAAGTACAGGGACCGAAGCAAATACTGCACCAGCATATTTTTGACCTACCTCAGGACACCTCTCTTAGTGCGATGCTACATGCGCTATGACGTTAACCACATTTACGACAGACTATTGAGACCATCTGTAAATTTCAGAAAACCTGGTATCATCTATTAACAACACACGCTTCCAGTTTTAGACAGCCCAATGTGCATGTTTCCTAACGAACTGTTGTCGTTGTACTTTGTGCCAAGGCAATGAGCAGCGGCGCTTTAACAGCTCTCCTATATGCCTGTTCCTCTTCTTGGCACCTTGGTCTGATATTTACCGCTGAAATCTACACATTACTTTTGGGCGAAAGATCATTCCGCATATGGGTACTAATGGGTACCCTATTTCTCTATGCCTCCATCCGCAGATGTTGTTCGTCCATCCGAGGCGTCTACGGTATTACAACAGATCACGGATCCTGAAGATTATCCGGCTGATCATGATATAATGTACACCAAACACATTGGCTACATACCTTATGCTACGGCTCTACTCTATCAGTATGGATGCTTTTACTCACTTTCCTCGTTAAATGGCGTGATCTATCTATGTTCTCAGACGTATTGTGTAGAGATTTTGCTGCTGCTACAATAAGACGTAAAATTCCTGCAACTCACTCAAAGGATGATGCATGTGAAATACAAAACCAGGATACCGTCCATTTGGAGTAAATGACTCACGTTACTGTCGAATACGTCATTATGTACTATTCGGATTTATTCTACATGCTTTAGGGGAAACCACACTGATTTGAATATATTTACGAGCATGAAGTCACTTTTCCTACATGGTACGATAATTTAGTACTGGGATTTGTTTTGAGCAATAATTAAGGCAATACAGGGGGTTCCATTCTCTCTCAGCCCCAGATATGCACTTCTAGACATCAAAGTAAAAGTCATAAGTTAATATCTGCCACAAAAGAACCTTGGTGTGTGAAAATCTTGCTGACATCACAACAAGTGTTGGAATTAATCAAAGTTAGTATCAAGGTATGCCTGCACACGCTTTTCCATGTTACGGAAGATTGCATCGACACACCTGTATATCGAGTTACATCGTCAGTTGCCTGCCGAATGTTGTCTTTCAGTTGCATGAGAGCATGTGGCTTTTTAAGATACACTTTTCCTTTCGGATTGCCCCATAGGAGTAAATCCGACGAAGTAAGGTCAGGCGACCTTGGTGGCCAAAATCCTTTGGAAATATGACGATCTTCTAAAAAGGATTCAATATCGTACATGATGACATTGGATGTGTGGCAAGTGGCGCCATTTTGCTGAAAATAACCAGTACGGAGTTCCTCTTCACCCAAATGATTTACAAACTCATTGAAGATGTTCATATGATCAGTACTTTGATATATATATATATATATATATATATATATATATATATATATATATATATATATATATATATATATATATATATATATATATATATATATATATATATATATATATATATATATAAGCTCATATCAGAGTCAAAGGGCGAGAGGGACAACCTATAGAAACCTGCAGACAACACTCTGGATTATGGTTGGTATGGTTTGGATAAGTCACAAGTGCACAAATTAAAATTGTTTTCTTAACTACAAGTGTTTTAATCATATTCAAACATGAAATAAAAAAAAAAGTATTTTTTAAAAGTGCTTTATTTTTTTAATTCTAATTACGAACTTTTAACACTACATAACAAACACACACACACACTCACGCACATATATATATATATATATATATATATATATATATATATATATATATATATATATATATATATATATATATATATATATATATATATATATATATATATATATATATTTATTAATAAATAAGTTCACATCTCACGGGCATTGCCCTATTCGAGGAGAGGAACTTTTCTAGGTAGTATATACCTAGGATCCCGAAGTGGGATCGAACCTGGCGCCTTCAAGCACGTGAGTCAATCACTTTACCGTTTGAGCCACGGTAAACGGCATATATATATATATATATATATATATATATATATATATATATATATATATATATATATATATATATATATATATATATATATATATATATATATATATATATATATATATATATATTAGTGATGGCATCCGCATCCGCATTTTCGCATGCGGATGCAAATGCGCATGCCGCATCCGCACAAAAATCAACATCCGCATCCGCATCCGCATCCGCATTTTCGAAAAATTCAACATCCGCATCCGCATCCGCATCCGCACTTTCGGAAAATTCAACATCCGCATCCGCATTCGAAAATTCATCCGCATCCGCATCCGCACTTTCAAAAATTCGACATCCGCATCCGCATCCGCATCCGCAAATTAGAAAATATGACATCCGATCCATCACTAATATATATATATATATATATATATATATATATATATATATATATATATATATATATATATATATATATATATATATATATATATATATATATATATATATATATATATATATATATATATATATATATGCGAATTGTAGATCAAGAGTGAGGGTGAAGAGAGAACTGTCGGATTGGTTTAGCATAGGAGTGGGATTGAGACAGGGGTTTGTAATTTCTCCATGTTATTTAATCTATTGATGAATGGTTTACTTAGAAAAATGGAGAGAGAAGGGAAGAGTATTACGTTGAGAAATATGGAGGGTGAATGTGAAGCGAATGTTTTACTTTTTGCAGATAATGCGGCATGTGTTGGTGGCATAATCTGGAGAAAAGATGAGAATACTTGTGGGAGAGTTTGAAGGGAAATGTGCAAACAAGAGATTGAAATTCAATCCAGCGAAGAATAAAGTTATGAGGATTGGAGGTGGGGATGAGGAAATGTGGAGGGAGGAATTGGTTTGTAGAAGTGTGAGAATGGAAACTTGAGGAGGTGAATGAATTCAAATATCTAGTAATGTTGGGTGGAAGGTAAGGGTGGGACGGAAAAAGGAATAAAGAACAGAGTGGTAGAAGGAATGAAAGTATTGGGGCCCTAAGAAAAGTATGGAAGAAAGGAAAAATTTCGAAAGAAATAAAGATAAGAATGTTTGAATGTATGTGTTCACCTTCTGTATTGTATGTGTGTGAAACATAGACTATAAGTGCTCGGTCGAGAAAAAGTTTCAATGTCTTTGAGATTAAAGATTTGAGAGCGATATATAAATTGAGAAGGATTGATAGGATTAGAAATGAAAGAATAAGGGTGATGTGTAAATGGAAGAAGGGTGTAATTGATAGAGGAGGAGGAGGATGTGCTAAAATGGTTTGGACATATGTGAAGAATGAAAGAGAACAGAATGGTTGGCAAGGTACGTAGATCCGATGTAGATAGGGGAAGGGTAGGGGGAGGGGAAGGCCGAAGTGGAGATGGATGGATGGAGTGAGAGTGATTTTGATGGAAGGAATTTGATGAGCTTAGATGAGGGCAGAAGATTTGTGGAGACAGATGTGGAGGGAGGTGGTAAAAGCGTTAAAAGGTAAGAATAGTTATGCTTGTAAGGGAATTGTGGCGGGCACCACCTCACGGAAGTGGGAAAGGTGATAGTGAAATATATATATATATATATATATATATATATATATATATATATATATATATATATATATATATATATATATATATATATATATATATATATATATTATATATCCGCATCCGCATCCGCATCCGCATCCTCATCAAAATTAATATCCGCATCCGCATCCGAACTTTTCGAAAATTCAAAATCCGCATCCGCATCCGCATCCGCATCCGCATCCGCACTTCTCCAAAATTCCAACATCCGCATCCGCATCCGCATCCGCAAATTGGAAAATATGACATCCGATCCATCACTAATATATATATATATATATATACTATATATATATATATATAATATATATATATATATATATATATATATATATATATATATATATATATATATATATATATATATATATATATATATATATATATATATATACGGGGGAGGGAAGTAGCGCTCCCGAAGCGATGAGATTACCCCCTGTTGGGTATACGGGGTGTTAAAGGTACTCCTATCTCATCCCGGTGCCCAATGGTTCGCTCCCTTTCGCGCTCACCTTCTATCTACACGGAGTGGCTCTCCTTTACATACATAAAACATTTCTAACACATCTTAAAAAATAAAATAAAATCAATAATGGCGTCAACTTCGGTAGCCTCGGAGAAGCCTCGGGGGGCGGCTTCCAAATATGGCCCCTCATCCACCGCATCCCCCATCACCACTTGGGAGTTGGTGGCCTCCGGTGATGGGATTGGTGCCACCAGGACTCGGCCGCCGGATTGTCCTGATGCACGGTCTATTTTTTTCATTAATTTCTGCAACATTCGTGGTCTGCACTCTAATTTCCACTTTGTTGAACATCACCTCTCTTCTTCTAGACCTCACCTCTTATTCTTGACCGAAACTCAGATGTTTGAGCGTTCTGATAGCAAACCCTATTCTGTTTCCTCCTACTGTCTCTATCCTCAATTTTCAGCCAAAGGCGGTTGTTGTGCATATGTGCGTAACGATGTCGTTTGTTCTCGTGTCTCTAATTTGAAGTCTTCCGAATTTTCTACCTTATGGCTTAGGCTCTCTTGCCACTCTACCACTAAATTCATTTGTTCAGTTTATTTATCCCCTAATTCTACTGACTATGCTAAATTCTTCGACAATTTAAACTCCAAAATAGAGCACATTCTCTCTTCTTCTCCTTTCTCTGAAATCATCATATTAGGTGATTTCAATGTTCACCACCGCCAATGGCTTTCTTCTAGTTCTCATGATACAGCTGGTGAACGTGCCTTCCTTTTCGCTACCCAAAACGACCTTGAGCAGTTGGTGCAGCTCCCTACTCGTATCACTGATCGTCTTGGTGATGAACCCAACGTTCTAGACCTTTTCCTAACTTCTAATCCTTCTCCTTATACTGTTAAACTCTTTCCTCCTCTGGGTTCCTCCGATCATCTTCTTATCTCTGTATCCTCTTCTATCTCTTCAAGTCTTCCCCAGGAAAGACCCCCTTCTACGGAAAGGAAACGCTTGTGGCACTTCGGTGCTGCAAGCTGGTCGGACTTGCGGTCGTACTTCTTTGATTTCCCGTGGAATGATTATTGCTTCCGTGGGAGGGGTCCCTCGGAGTGTGCAGAACGCATTACCGAGGTGATTCTCTCTGGCATGGAGGCATACATTCCATATTCTTTCCCTTCTACTAAACCTAACAAACCTTGGTTTAACTCTGCTTATTCTCGTGCTATCCGCCGCAGGGATGCTGCCTTCAGGGATTACCGTCGTCTTCAAACTCCAGAAACTCACGCTACTTATATTTCATCCCGGAATCGTGCAAAATCTATCCTTCGTAACACTAAAAACTCCTTTCTCCGTAGAAAATGCAATAATCTTTCTGGTTCCTCTTCTTCACGTTCTTTCTGGCATTTTGCAAAAAATGTCAACTCTAACTTTGCTTCTTCCTCTTTCCCTCCTTTAATTTCTTCTGACGGCACAACTGCTGTTTTACCTTCTTCTAAAGCTGAACTCTTTGCTCAAACTTTTGCCTCTAATTCAACCTTAGACGATTCCGGAGCTATTCCTCCTCCTTCAACCCCCTCTAACTCAATTATGCCTAAAATTAGAATTTCTTCTAAAGATGTCATTTCTGCTCTCTCTGAGCTTAATACTAAGAAGGCGTACGGTCCCGATGGTATTCCTCCTTTGGTTCTCAAAACTTGTGCTTCCGAGCTTGCACCCTGCCTCGGTAAACTATTTCGTCTTTGTCTCTCTACTTCAACCTTCCCTTCTTGCTGGAAACGTGCGCTTATTCAACCTGTGCCGAAGAAGGGGGACCCCTCTCAACCCTCCAACTACCGTCCTATTTCTTTGACCTCCGTTCTCTCTAAAGTTTTCGAATCTATCCTTAACAGGAAGATTTGGAAGCATCTCAATTCTTCTAATCTTATCTCTGATCGCCTTCTCTCTGAATCTTGGTCCTCCGCTATTCGGCATTTCGGTGAATCTTTTGCTGTCGCGCTGGACATATCGAAAGCCTTCGATAGAGTCTGGCACAAAGCTTTGATTTCTAAACTTCCCTCTTTCGGTATCTATCCTTCTCTCTGTGATCTTCTCTCTAATTTCCTTTCCGGTCGTTCTATAGCAGCTGTTGTAGACGGCCACCGTTCATCCTTTAAATCTATTAACAGTGGTGTTCCTCAGGGTTCTGTACTATCACCAACACTTTTTCTACTCTTCATTAATGACCTTCTCTCTATCACCTCATCTCCTATCCACTCCTATGCTGATGACTCCACCCTTCATTATTCCTTCCATTTTGAAAAACGTCCCACCCAACAGCAGTTGATAGACTCGAGAAGGGTAGCCTTGGAGCAACTAACCTCTGATCTTTCTCGTATTTCAAATTGGGGCAGAGAAAACATGGTTGTTTTCAATGCCTCAAAAACTCAGTTCCTCCATCTCTCCACTCGACACAATCTTCCACACAACTATGATATCTTCTTCGAAAACACACAACTCATGCCTTCATCTGTCCTTAATATTCTTGGTGTTTCTTTTTCTCGTGATCTTTCTTGGAAAGATCACATTACTTCTCTTTCTAAACAAGCTTCTAAGAGGCTGGGTGTTCTGAGGCGCCTTCAGAATTACTTCACGCCACCCCAGTTGCTTGCTCTGTATAGGGGTGTTGTTCGTCCCTGTATGGAGTATGCTTCGCACATCTGGGGTGGTTCCACACATACAGCTCTCCTAGAGAAGGTGGAGTCAAGGGCATTTCGTCTCATCAACTCTCCTGCTCTTACTAACTCTCTCCAATCTCTTTCTTCCCGTCGAATTGTTGCGTCACTCTCTCTTTACTATCGCTATTACAACGGACATTGCTCTTCTGAACTCTCTCGTTGCATACCTCCTCCATTGAGAAGAGCTCGTGCGACAAGCCTTTCTACACATTCTCATCCTTTCTCTGTCCAACTCTCCGACCCCAGACTTAACCGCTATGCTCAGTCTTACATATACTCTACTGGTAAAGTCTGGAACACACTCCCTTCATCTGTTTTCCCAACTTCCTTTGACTTGCATACTTTCAAACGGCGTGTGTCTGGACACGTCGGCCACCATCGACCATGATAATAGATCTTTCCCAACTCCGGTGGAATTTGGTAGGCCTCTGGCCTTTGCCCACCGGAGGAGACATAAAATATATATATATATATATATATATATATTATATATATAAATATATATATATATATATATATATATATATATATATATATATATTAATTTTTCAGGAATTTTAAATCATATTTCTTCTGTCTTTTTATTTTTGGCTGAACATCAACTGTTTTGAAATTTTTCGGATTATCAGGTATGTATTGTAATAATTTGTCTTCGGAGTTCATAAATGTTAAATACAATTAATAAACCTGTAATATATATATATATATATATATATATATATATATATATATATAATATATATATATATATATATATATATATATATATATATATATAATAGGGAGAACGTAGCACCGTCCGAACTGGGAATACCCAGCGGAATGAAAGGAAGAGCTAGATCATTCCTTTTTCACTCCGATGCCTTTTGGTTCGTTCCTTTTCGCGTTTCACATTCTCAGAGGGTTTCTAGTATACCCTCATCTCATATTAAAGTATCTATGCTCCCACTACCCTTACACGCTCCCTTCACATGTCCCCTCAAAATTACAAGCGACTACTCGTACGTTATCCTTTTAAATGAAACAAACATAGTGAAACAAAAAGTGGCCTCCGAAAATGAAGATGGTGCCGTCAGGATCATGCTATCGGCTTTCCCTTTGCCCTGTTACACAGTCTTCTTTTTTCCTTAATACTATAGCATTGGAGTTCTTTTGTTTAATTTCCTATTTGTCGAACACCATTTCTCTTCTTCTAGACTTCATATCTATTCTTAACTAAAATTCAGGCGACTGAGTGCACTGAATGCAAACCCCACTTTTGTTTCCTCAATTTTTCCTCAATTTTCAGCCAAAGGAGGATGTTGTTCACATATTTGCAACGATGTTGTTTGTTCTCAGATCTCTAATTTGGAGTTTCAGAATTCTCTACTTTATGCTTAAATTCTCTTGCAATTGTACAAAAAAATTATTTTTTTTCCTGTCTATTTATCATCTAATTCTATGACTATAAAAAATTCTTCAACTTTTAAACCTCCAAAATAGAGCAGAATTTTTTTCCTTCTCCTTTCTCTTAAATCGTTATTAGGTGATTTCAACGTTCACCACCGCCAATGGCTTTCATCTAGTTTTCGATCCAGCTGGTGAATTACTCTACCTCATTCCTATCGAAAGCAACCTTAAGCAGTTGGTACAATTCCATACGCATATTTCTGACCGTTTTGGTGATGAACCTAAATACTTAATATTTTCTTGACTTCTTATTCTTCCACTTATACTGATAAATTCTTTCCTCCTCCGGGTTCATTCGATCATCATCTCATCTCTGTATCTTGTTCCTGTCTCTTCAAGTCTTCCGCAAGAACGGTCCCCCCCCTTCGGTGAGGAACATTTGTGGCACTTCGGTGCTGCTAACTGGTCTGACTTGCGGTTGTACTTCTCTGATTTCCCATGGATTGAACACTGTTTCCGAGGGCGGAGTACCTCGGAGTGTGCATGGCGAATAGATAATGTGATTCTCTCCAGCACAGAGGCGCACATCCCATATTCTTTCCCTTCAACTGAACCTAACCAAACCTTGGTTTAACTCTGCTTGCTCTCTCGTGTTATCCGCAGCAGAGATGTTATCTTCCAGGATTACCGTCGTCTTTAAACCCCAAGAACTCATTGAACGTATATTTCATCTAGGAATCATGCAAAAATATATACTTCGTAACACAAAATACTCTTTGCTCCTTCGTAAATGTAATAATATTTATGGTTCTTCATCCACATGCCATTTCTGGCATTTTGCAAAAAATGTTATCTCTAACTTTTTTCTTCCTCTTTCCATCCTCTTGTATCTTCTGGCATCACAACTGCTGTTTTGTCTTCTACTAAAGATGAACTCTTTACTCAAACTTTTGCCTCTAATTCCTTATGATTATGGTTCCGGATCTAAACCTCCTCCTTCAACCCTCTCCAACTCTTATGCCTAAATTATAATTTCTTCTAAAGATGTAATTTCCGTTCTTTCTGAGCTTAACGCTAAGATGGCGTACAGTCCTGATGGTATCCCTCCTGCGGTTCTCAAACCTTGTGCTTCGAGCTTGCACACTGCCTTTTTAAACTATTCCTTCTCTGTATTTCTAATTCGATTTCTGTTCTTGCTAGAAGCTGCTCTCATTCAGCTTGTGGCGAAGAAGGGGACCCTTCTCAACCCTCTAATTATTGTCCTGTTTCTTTAACCTCCGTTTTTTTTTTTAACTAAGATTTGAAACATCTCAATTCTTCTAATCTTATCTCTGATCGCCAATATGGTTTCGTAAGAAACGCTCTACTGGTGATCTTCTTTCCCTTCTCTCTGACTCTTGGTTCTTCGCTCTTCGGCATTTCGGTGACTCTTTTTCTGTCTCGCTGGACATTTCGAAAGCTTTCGATAGAGTCTGGCACAAATATTTGATTTCAAAGCTTCCCTTTTTCGAATCTATCCTTCCCTCTTTGAACTTTTTCCGATTTCCATTCCTTTCATTCTACAGCAGCTGTTGTAGACGGGTACCGTTCTTCCATTAAACTATTAATAGTAGTGCTCCTCAAGGATTTGTCCTATGTCAACCCTTTTTTTTTTATTTTTCATTAATAACCTTCTCTCATTTGCTTCTACAAATATACACTTCTATGCTGATGACTCCATCTTCATTACTCCTTTCAATTTGAAAGACATTGCTCCAACAGCAATTAATTGACGTTAGGAGGGTGATATTGGAGCAATTTACCTCTTGATCTTTCTCATTTTTGATTTCGTCTCTCTACATTAACTTGGGAAAGAAAACATGATCGTTTTCAATGCTTGAAAAACTTCTCCATCTCTCTACTCGACACAACCTACCACACAACTATGACATCTTCGCAAAACACAACTAAAACTTTCATCTGTCTTTAATATTTTCGATGTATCTTCTTCTCATGATTTTTTCTTAGATATTCACATTATCTCTCTTTCTAAAGAAGATTCTAAGATGTTGGGTGTTCTGAGGAGATTTCAAAATTTTACACTCCACCCCAGTTGCTTACTCTTTATAGGGATATTGTTCTCCCCCATATGAAGAATATCTCACACATCTGGAGTGGTTTCACCCATAAACCTCTCCTTGAACTGGTGAAATTTAGGGCTTTTCGTCTTATCAACTCCATCGCTCTCACTTACTCTCCGTAGTCTCTTTCAACCAGTCTAATTGTTGTATCACTCTCTTTATACTATCGCTATTACAACGAATACTGCTCTTCAGAACTCTCCTGTTGCGTATCTCCTCCATTGAGAAGGACTCGTACGACATGCCTTTTTTCACAGTCTCATTCGTTCTCTGTCTAACACTCTGATTTCAGACTTAACAGCTATATCTTTCATGTACTCCACTGGTAAAGTCTGGGATGCACTCCTTTTATCTATTTTTCTAACTTCCTTTGATTTGAAGTGTATTTCAGTTGACAACATACAGGGTCAGTTACACTTGAGGTCTATTTTGAGATTGATTAATGAGGTAAAGTATGTGTTTTTATTAAACACACAGATTTCGTTCATTAAATCTCACCGTAATGGGCCACTCTCTTTAAAGAAATAGTGAGCATCATTATTCCAGCTCTCATGAAGGAACGATTCTTCATTTTATTTCTTGGAGAGGTGGAGGACTGCCATTTCATGCTCTTCCTTATTTTGGCCGGTTCAGAGTGGCGGCACTATCTTACATCTTCTGAAACAATTGATCCACCACTGAGTAGTAATGGAGCAAATCATCCAGGCAAGTTCCTATTGAATTCAGGGGAGGGTTCGGTTTAGGAGAAAAAAATTTTTTTATCCGATTCTCCAAAAAATTTCAGTATATATAGCTTTTTTTTTTTTTAGTCGACTCAATAACGTTTTTACGAGCGATTTAATGTTTAGAGTTATTTGGGATGTTTTTCAAAATTAAAATCTACGGTTAAGCCACATAAAAAATATTTTTGGTCTGAAATTTGGAACATATGTTCCTTATTCTATTGGCTACAAAAACCTTTGATAGAATTTTCCTAGTTACATAAGTATTAGCAAGTGACTCACTAAATTATTTTTTGAAAAAAAAAATTAAATTTTTGAGGAAAAATTTAAAAAAAGTATATTTACTACGTAAATAAATTTTGGCAACTTATAGAGAAGTGTTGGGGCTACAAATTCTTCTATATACTTTTTCGATCTAATTTTTTGTTCCGAGATATGATCTCTCAAAAAAGGTCCATTTTTAGAAAATTTTCAAAAATTTTAAAAGTTTGAGAGTCTTTCCTTTAAACAATTAGCATTTAATAATGCTTTAAAATAAATGTTGAAACCTATCTCTCCTCTAAACAATGTCCAAATTTAATTAAAATTCCTGGAGACTTTTTTTTTAAAATAATTTTTTTCTCATTTCAAAAAAAAATTGACTGATTATACCTCTTTTTTGAACGTGATATCAAAAATAGCTTCCAGCGGATTAAAGAGATTGGGGCTAAGAGGCTTGGCCAATTTTCATCTCATGTGAAAAATATTTTTTTCCCGTAATTCTTTTTTTTGTTGAGTTATGACCACTAATAACTATGAAACCGTTATAGACTCATAAAAACACTAAAAATGAAGCTTTTTTACCGGGAAAAAGCTATATACAGAAAATTTCACCCAAACCGTCAAATAATAAATATTTTTTAACGAACCCCTGAAGTCTCTGCTCTTAATGGAGATGATTGGAAAACCATTGAAAGATACTTTGTATCATGGTCATTGATAGAGAGTGGTGTTAACAGTTAGCTTACTCACTGGCAATGTTTCCGCAATTTATCGGGTGGTGATTTGGCAATTCTCCTTCACAAAGTTGTCAACGGTAGTGATTGAATTTACAGGAGCGAACAGCACCCTAAAAAGAGCAAGACTCGGTGGCGTGAAGTATAGAGGCGAGAGAAACACTAACTTTAGAAGCTTGTTTAGAGAGAGAAAATCACGAGAAAAAGACCTAGATATTAAGGAGAATGAGGTTTGATTGTGTATTTCGAAGAAGATATAGTTGTGTGATTGTGTCGAGTAGAAAAATTGTTTTTGGATTGAACACCATGTTTTTCTTCCTCAACGCAGAGAACACAGATGTTAGTTGCTACAAGGCTACCCTCTTTCATCTATTAATATATATATATTATTATATATAATATATATATATACTATATAATTATATATATATAATATATATTATATAATATATTAATATTCATCCTAATTAATATCTTTCATTATAATATTTTAACCTTTGAGGTATTATATTTTTCCTGTAAAAGGTTTTCAAATTTGAACTAACAACTTTTTCAAATGTACCGTTAAATAACAATTATGTATGTATTATACCTGTTGAACACCAGATCATAGAAGTGATTACAGCGCAAATGAACACATTCAGTTAGTTCAACAGGTACCTTCAAATACATACATGAAATTGTTATTTAAACGGTAAACTATTTGAAAAGAGTTGTAAAGTTCAAATTTGAAAAGGTTTTACAGGAAAAAATATAATACCTCAAAGTTAAAAGATATTAATTAAGGAAAATTATATATATATATATATATATATATTATATATATTATATATATATATATATATTATATATTATAATATATATATATATATATATATATATATATATATATATTATAGATGAAAGGAGGGTAGCCTTGTAGCAACTAACATCTGATCTTTCTCGTATTTCAAGTTGAGGGAGAAAAAATATGGTCGTTTTCAATACCTCAAAAACTCATTTCTCCATTTTTCTACTCGACACAATCTTCCACACAACTATGATATCTTCTTCGTAAAACACACAACTCAAACCTCATCTCTCCTTAATATTCTAGGTTTATTTTTCTCGTGATCTTTCTCTCTCTAAACAAGCTTCTAAGAGGTTAGGTGTTCTGAGGCGCCTTCAGAATTTCTTCACTCACCCGAGTTGCTTGCTCTTTATAGGGGTGCTGTTCGCTCCTGTAAATTCAATCACTACCGTTGACAACTTTGTGAAGGAGAATTGCCAAATCACCACCCGATAAATTGCGGAAACATTGCCAGTGAGTAAGCTAACTGTTAACACCACTCTCTATCAATGACCATGATACAAAGTATCTTTCAATGGTTTTCCAATCATCTCCATTAAGAGCAGAAGACTTCAAGAAGGGGAGGGTTCGGTTTAAAAAAATATTTTTTATTATTTGAGCGGTTTGGGTGAAATTTTCTGTATATAGCTTTTTTCCCGGTGAAAATAGCTTCATTTTTAGTGTTTTTATGAGTCTATAACGGTTTCATAGTTATTAGTGGTCATAACTCAACAAAAAAAAGAATTAGCGGGAAAAAAATATTTTTCCACATGAGATGAAAATTGGCCTAAGCCATCTTAGCCCCAATCTCTTTAATTCGCTGGAAGCGATTTTTGATATCACGTTCAAAAAAAGAGGTATAATCAGTCAAATTTTTTTTTGAAAAATTTGTTACCCTTTCGGAGAAAAAAATTATTTAAAAAAAAAGTCTCCAGGAATTTTAATTAAATTTGGACATTGTTTAGAGGAGAGATAGGTCTACAACATTTATTTAGAGCATTATTAAATGCTAATTGTTTGAAGGAAGGTATAGCCTCTCAAACTTTTAAAATTTTTGAAAATTTTCTAAAAATGGACCTTTTTTGAGAGATCATATCTCGGAACAAACAAATTAGATCGAACAAAGTATATAGAAGAATTTGTAGCCCCAACACTTCTCTATAAGTGTGCCAAAATTTATTTACGTAGTAATTATACTTTTTTTTTATAAATATTTTTCCTCAAAATTTGAATTTTTTTTTTTTCAAAAATAATTTCTTTTTGATAGTGAGTCAGTCTTGGACTAATACTGTTTTTTTGTGTAACTCTGGGAGGAAAATTCTATCAAAGGTTTTTGTAGCCAATAGAATAAGGAACATATGTTCCAAATTTCAGACCAAAAATATTTTTTATGTGGCTTCACCGTAGATTTAAATTTTGAAAAACATTCCCAAATAACTGCTAAACATTAAATCCCTCGTAAAAACGTTATGAGTCGACTATTTTCGTCGGGAAAAAAGCTATATATACTGAAATTTTCTGGAGAATCGGATAAAAAAATTTTTTCTCCTAAACCGAACCCTCCCCTGAATTCAATAGGAACTTGCCTGGATGATTTGCTCCATTACTACTCAGTGGTGGATCAATTGTTTCAGAAGATGTAAGATAGTGCCGCCACTCTGAACCGGCCAAAATAAGGAAGAGCATGAAATGGCAGTCCTCCACCTCTCCAAGAAATAAAATGAAGAATCGTTCCTTCATGAGAGCTGGAATAATGATGCTCACTATTTCTTTAAAGAGAGTGGCCCATTACGGTGAGATTTAATGAACGAAATCTGTGTGTTTAATAAAAACACATACTTTACCTCATTAATCAATCTCAAAATAGACCTCAAGTGTAACTGACCCTGTATGTTGTCAACTGAAATATACACTTCAAATCAAAGGAAGTTAGAAAAATAGATAAAAGGAGTGCATCCCAGACTTTACCAGTGGAGTACATGAAAGATATAGCTGTTAAGTCTGAAATCAGAGTGTTAGACAGAGAACGAATGAGACTGTGAAAAAAGGCATGTCGTACGAGTCCTTCTCAATGGAGGAGATACGCAACAGGAGAGTTCTGAAGAGCAGTATTCGTTGTAATAGCGATAGTATAAAGAGAGTGATACAACAATTAGACTGGTTGAAAGAGACTACGGAGAGTAAGTGAGAGCGATGGAGTTGATAAGACGAAAAGCCCTAAATTTCACCAGTTCAAGGAGAGGTTTATGGGTGAAACCACTCCAGATGTGTGAGATATTCTTCATATGGGGGAGAACAATATCCCTATAAAGAGTAAGCAACTGGGGTGGAGTGTAAAATTTTGAAATCTCCTCAGAACACCAACATCTTAGAATCTTCTTTAGAAAGAGATAATGTGAATATCTAAGAAAAAATCATGAGAAGAAGATACATCGAAAATATTAAAGACAGAATGAAAGTTTAAGTTGTGTTTTTGCGAAGATGTCATAGTTGTGTGGTAGGTTGTGTCGAGTAGAGAGATGGAGGAATTTTCAAGCATTGAAAACGATCATGTTTTCTTTCCCAAGTTAATGTAGAGAGACGAAATCAAAAATGAGAAAGATCAAGAGGTAAATTGCTCCAATATCACCCTCCTAACGTCAATTAATTGCTGTTGGGAGCAATGTCTTTCAAATTGAAAGGAGTAATGAAGACTGGAGTCATCAGCATAGAAGTGTATATTTGTAGAAGCAAATGAGAGAAGGTTATTAATGAAAAATAAAAAAAAAGGGTTGACATAGGACAAATCCTTGAGGAGCACTACTATTAATAGTTTTAATGGAAGAACGGTACCCGTCTACAACAGCTGCTGTAGAATGAAAGGAATGGAAATCGGAAAAAGTTCAAAGAGGGAAGGATAGATTCTGAAAAAGGGAAGCTTTGAAATCAAATATTTGTGCCAGACTCTATCGAAAGCTTTCGAAATGTCCAGCGAGACAGAAAAAGAGTCACCGAAATGCCGAAGAGCGAAGAACCAAGAGTCAGAGAGAAGGGAAAGAAGATCACCAGTAGAGCGTTTCTTACGAAACCATATTGGCGATCAGAGATAAGATTAGAAGAATTGAGATATTTCGAAATCTTAGAAAAAAAACGGAGGTTAAAGAAACAGGACAATAATTAGAGGGTTGAGAAGGGTTCCCCTTCTTCGCCACAAGCTGAATGAGAGCAGCTTCTAGCAAGAACAGAAATCGAATTAGAAATACAGAGAAGGAATAGTTTAAAAAGGCAGTGTGCAAGCTCGGAAGCACAAGGTTTGAGAACCGCAGGAGGGATACCATCAGGACTGTACGCCATCTTAGCGTTAAGCTCAGAAAGAACGGAAATTACATCTTTAGAAGAAATTATAATTTTAGGCATAAGAGTTGGAGAGGGTTGAAGGAGGAGGTTTAGATCCGGAACCATAATCATAAGGAATTAGAGGCAAAAGTTTGAGTAAAGAGTTCATCTTTAGTAGAAGACAAAACAGCAGTTGTGATGCCAGAAGATACAAGAGGATGGAAAGAGGAAGAAGAAAAGTTAGAGATAACATTTTTTGCAAAATGCCAGAAATGGCATGTGGATGAAGAACCATAAATATTATTACATTTACGAAGGAGCAAAGAGTATTTGGTGTCACGAAGTATATATTTTTGCATGATTCCTAGATGAAATATACGTTCAATGAGTTCTTGGGGTTTAAAGACGACGGTAATCCTGGAAGATAACATCTCTGCTGCGGATAACACGAGAGCAAGCAGAGTTAAACCAAGGTTTGGTTAGGTTCAGTTGAAGGGAAAGAATATGGGATGTGCGCCTCTGTGCTGGAGAGAATCACATTATCTATTCGCCATGCACACTCCGAGGTACTCCGCCCTCGGAAACAGTGTTCAATCCATGGGAAATCAGAGAAGTACAACCGCAAAGTCAGACCAGTTAGCAGCACCGAAGTGCCACAAATGTTTCCTCACCGAAGGGGGGGGGGACCGTTCTTGCGGAAGACTTGAAGAGACAGAACAAGATACAGAGATGAGATGATGATCGAATGAACCCAGAGGAGGAAAGAATTTATCAGTATAAGTGGAAGAATAAGAAGTCAAGAAAATATTAAGTATTTAGGTTCATCACCAAAACGGTCAGAAATATGCGTATGGAATTGTACCAACTGCTTAAGGTTGCTTTCGATAGGAATGAGGTAGAGTAATTCACCAGATGGATCGAAAACTAGATGAAAGCCATTGGCGGTGGTGAACGTTGAAATCACCTAATAACGATTTAAGAGAAAGGAGAAGGAAAAAAATTCTGCTCTATTTTGGAGTTTAAAAGTTGAAGAATTTTTTATAGTCAGTAGAATTAGATGATAAATAGACAGGAAAAAAAATAATTTTTTTGTACAATTGCAAGAGAATTTAAGCCATAAAGTAGAGAATTCTGAAACTCCAAATTAGAGATCTGAGAACAAACAACATCGTTGCAAATATGTGAACAACATCCTCCTTTGGCTGAAAATTGAGAAAAATTGAGGAAACAAAAGTGGGGTTTGCATTCAGTGCACTCAGTCGCCTGAATTTTAGTTAAGAATAGTATATGAAGTCTAGAAGAAGAGAAATGGTGTTCGACAAATAGGAAATTAAACAAAAGAACTCCAATGCTATAGTATTAAGGAAAAAAGAAGACTGTGTAACAGGGCAAAGGGAAAGCCGATAGCATGATCCTGACGGCACCATCTTCATTTTCGGAGGCCACTTTTTGTTTCACTATGTTTGTTTCATTTAAAAGGATAACGTACGAGTAGTCGCTTGTAATTTTGAGGGGACATGTGAAGGGAGCGTGTAAGGGTAGTGGGAGCATAGATACTTTAATATGAGATGAGGGTATACTAGAAACCCTCTGAGAATGTGAAACGCGAAAAGGAACGAACCAAAAGGCATCGGAGTGAAAAAGGAATGATCTAGCTCTTCCTTTCATTCCGCTGGGTATTCCCAGTTCGGACGGTGCTACGTTCTCCCTATATATATATATATATATATATATATATTATATATATATATATATATATATATATATATATATATATATATATATATATATATATATAACAGGTTTATTAATTGTATTTAACATTTATGAACTCCGAAGACAAATTATTACAATACATACCTGATAATCCGAAAAATTTCAAAACAGTTGATGTTCAGCCAAAAATAAAAAGACAGGAAGAAATATTGATTTAAAATTCCTTGAAAATGAATTATATATATATATATATATATATATATTATATATATATATATATTATTATATATATTATATATTATGTCTCCCGGTGGGCAAAGGCCAGAAGGCCTACAAATTCCACCGAGTTGGGAGATATTATCATGGGCGATGGTGGCCGACGTGTCCAGACACACGCCGTTTTGAAAGTATGCAAGTCAAGAAGTTGGGAAAACAGATGAAGGGAGTGTGTTTCCAGACTTTACCAGTAGAGTATATGTATGAGCATAGCGGTTAAGTCTGGGGTCGGGAGTTTGGACAGAGAAAGGAGAGAATGTGTAGAAGGCTTGTCGCACGAGCTCTTCTCAAGGAGGAGGTATGCAACGAGAGGTTCAGAAAGCAATGTCC
>SEYY01016339.1:5000-10000 GCA_009176605.1 Armadillidium nasatum
GTATTGAGATTTTTTATTTCTTTAAATATTTAAAAAAAATCATTTCTTTTAAGTAATCAAGTCTAGACTAGATCTATTAATTTAATTAAAATATGCATAATTCAAATTATCTTTTTTTGTCTCCTGATAAATATGCTTATAATAAGTTTACAACTTTAGTGATTTCTAGTGATTATAAATAGGAAATGATATGAAGAAAAGAGGAAAATAATTAATTAAGTGATTCATCAAATTTTAATTATTTGTCGAAATTAATTTCAAAACTATAAGAAAAATAACTTACTTTCTCTTATGTGAACAATTTTAATATAAGCAAATTTTACAATAAAATTTGTTTCATTCTAAATTGGTAAAGTAAAATTTTTTTTTAATTCTTAAAGAATAATAAAATTTTCAAACTCTCTTAAAGGGATAACTATTCAGATGAGACTAAACACATGCAGCCAAAGACATTTATAAATAAATAAAAGGATTTATATGAATATTCATTTGTTTGATGTCTCAATAAAAGCGTAAGCAAAACCATTGAACGAATGTATTCCCTTTTGCATCAATTTAGCATCAGATAGATGACAACTTAATCATTTCATGAAAAGTGAGCATTTAAAATAGGAAGATGGTCTAAAGTTTGAGAGAAGAGTTTATTCATCCATTTATATTTCTCTAGAAGATCTTCTATTTATTTACGAAGATTTAAAGATTCATTTGATTATTTAAATTCAAAGATCTCCTCCATTAATCTTATTTGCATATGTGTATTTACAACTACCAAATGAACTGAAATATTTAACCACTTCATATATATATATATATATATATATATATATATATATATATATATATATATATATATATATATATATATATATATATATATATATATATATATATATATATATATATATATATATATATATATATATATATATATATATATATATATATATATATATATATATATATATATATATATATATATATATATATATATATATATATATATATATATATATATATATATATATATATATATATATATATATATATATATATATATATATATATATATATATATATATATATATATATATATATATATATATATATATATATATATATATATATATATATATATATATATATAAAGGCATAGAAGTTGAGATAAATTTTTGAAAATTTACGAACTTAAGGTGTGATGAAGAAACTTTGAGACATGATAACTTATAGCTTAATGAAGTTAATAAACTTATATTTTTGTAACGAATACTGTAAAAATTTCTTAAAGAAATAAATTATATTTTTTTCAGGATTAAAGTTATCAACAAATTTTAATCGAACTGAAATGCTGAATATATATATATATATATATATATATATATATATATATATATATATATATATATATATATATATATATATATATATATATATATATATATATATATATATATATATATATATATATATATATATATATACTTACATGCAAGTCCCATTTGAGGATAGGTGGTTAAAACACTAATAAAGCTTCAAGAATAAAATCCTATGAATTCCCCACCTAACTCAAATTGTGCACATAAGCACAAACGCGAGCTTTGCAGTGAAAGAGGTTAAATTTGGCAGGATACACAGATGGAAGAGAATTCCACAAAACAGAGGTGGGTGGAAAGGAGGAGGTACCAAAGCGGACAAGGATTTAGTTACCAATGTCTACAGTATATTCATGTGCAGACATTGCACCTATTTTTGCATCGAGAGTGACGAAAAGGTGGTAAAACACGAGAAATCAAGTTACCTCGAACGCTTGTCGCTATAATACCTATAGAAAAGAGGCAAAGCTGCAATATCACGTCAAGTAAATTGGAAAACAAGGGCGGATGAGACCCTTGTATAGTTGGAGTAGCTACAAAGAAATCTCGCTGTCTGAATAGAACTCCCAACTACTTTGAGGCCGCCCTAATAATCATTGTGATGTTAGGTTACTAAGATATTTTTTTATTTGCTTATGTAAAGGCCAAAGATGTTTCTTTTGTCAACAGTAGAGACGGGAGAACCATTAAAATTGATAGGAAAGTTACGTGGTGCTTTTGAGGGGGAGATTTGTAAGAATTTTTTAAAGATTTGAATCACACATGGTTGAGACGACACCACTGGGAAACTATCGAGATCAGCAAGAATGAAATCGGAAAGATTTTAAGACGTTTGGAAGCTAAAGATAGATCAGATTTGAAATGAGTAGAAGAATGGAGGGTAGAGTCATCGGCATATGAATGGATTGAGTTATATCAAGAAGTTTATTAATGAAAAGTAGGAATTGAGTAGGAGACAACCTTGAGGAACACTTTTGTTATAATCTTAAGCAGTGCCCCTCGACATATCTAAGAAAGTTGACTGGTATGACATGCGTCAATGTTTTCCTAAAAAATCAGAAAATGTTCCGAACCTCTTTTTCGGGAAAAAATTTTAAAACTTTTTAGGTAACAATATACAACTTTGGGATAGTTTATAATTGGGTGAGATACGCATTTTTGCTTTCGTGTAAGTGTTCCTTAGTATCAGTAGTTTCGACGATCTGTAGACCCTCTTTTTACTGAAATACGTTTTTTTTTTTTGTTTTTTTTTTGGTTTGACCGATGTGGCGCAAATTTTCAGAAGCACGACATAACGGCCTTTTCTTTACAAACATCCTTTAGATTTTTGCATGTGTTTCTATAGAAATCAATTTCCACCCAAAAAAATTTGGACACATTATTATTGTCTTTTTAAATTTTTCAAATTTTTTCCAAAAATATTTTGGCTAGAAACTTTTTTTTTTTTTTTTTTTTAGGGATTCATATAAAAAATCACCATGATTCCTTTTTAGATATAGTCTTTGGGAGGTGTTTTTGAAAATTTGTGCCAGAGTTGAAGAAAATAGGGGTTATGAAAATTCAAATTTTTCTCCCTAGTTCTATCTTTTAGTTATGCGTTTTGGGTTGCTCAACCGATCTAGGCCAAATTTCTTTACAGACTGTGGGAAGGCATTCTCTTCGAATATGTTTTCTGTTTTCTAGTTTTTTGATATGTCTTTTAAAAAATTATAAGTAGAAATTTAATTGAAATAAGTTTCAATCCCTAAATTTTTGAAATGTTTTTGTCGAAACAACTCTTGCCTGAAACTTTTTTCTAGGGATACATATCAAAAATCCCTACCATAAAATTTTTAGATACGATTTTTCTGCAGTATTTTGAAAGTTTGGGTAAGATCCGCCAAATATCTTGGCACTGGTATTGATTTAAAGGAGTGCCAGTGCCAATTTTACAAGAATGCCGAAATGCGTATCTCTTCCAATTTTGAAAGAACCCCAAATTTGATGCTGGTACTTTTAAGATTAAAAATTTTATTCCAAAAAGGAAACATGTCTAAAAAATATCGGAGCACCGTTAGATAATAATTTTCCTAATGTCATGAATGAACGCAAGAAAAATGCCTGGTTCTCATTCGTGGACTTAGTAGAAAACTTTTTAGCAATTATAACACAGATAACTCAAATCGTAAAAAACTTCCCAGAGACTACCAAGAGTTAGGTTGCAATATGATTGTAAAAATGCATTTTTAAATAGTTATTCCAAGTAATTTAGATGCTGTAAGTGACGAACAAGAGGAGAGATTCCACCAAGACAACAAAATTGGTTATCAATATTTTTTACTAGATTTTTTTTTTTTAAAATGTCACTGTCTTAATTCATATTTTAAAGTTCAAAATATCATAGGAGAGATCAAAAAAAGAAAATAAATTAAAATTAATATAAATTTAGGCATTTTATTGGGCTAAGGGAAAAAATAAATCGACGTTCAACGATAATTTTTTGCTAAATTTTTAAAATCTGCAACACTGATTTACTTTTGAATTCTTGTATTATTTATAAATTTACTGTAAAAGTGGTGAGCTATAAAATTTAAAATTTATTAATTTAAAATTCAATAGAAATGATTTTTTTTTTAATTTAGTTATTATTTTTATTAATTTATTAATTTATTTATTTTGCAAGCGAGTAAGAACGTGACGCAACAACCCTTATTAATCATAAATTTCAATTAATTAAAATAATAAAAAATAAATTAATGTGGGCTATCTAGTATCTATAAATATAAACTTAAAAAAAAGTTTATTGTAGTTAACTAGTTCCATAGAATTAAGTAGTACTACAGAGGTGAAATAAAAAAAAGGAACCAAAAGAAATAAAAAGCTTTAAGGTTGAAATATGCAAACATTCAGCAATCTACCACAAAATATTTTTTTCCCCCCCAAGATAAATTTTTTTTTTAAATATTGATTTAATCGGATCAATTCACTTACATTTAATATTCTATTCAAAGTTGTCTCTATTTATTTATTTTCTAATATATGAAATTTTTTTTTCTTCAAAATTTACGTGCTGGGACTTCCAAAGTTAAAAATAAATAAATATTTTATTTTAATATTTATCTTAATAATAATAATAATAATAATAATAATAATAATAATAATAATAATAATAATAATAATAATAATAATAATAATAATATTAAATACAGCAAGCTATAAAATATTTTTTAAAAATAACAATATAATATAGTTTACTCGTTTTCTTTAAAATTTAAATACAGTGAATTGGTTCTATCAGTCTCATTTTCGTCATTTTTATGTATAAAAAAATTAAAATAGCTTGTACTTTTTAAAAAATTAATAATTTAAATAACTTAATTAAGCTAATTAACTAATTATATTTACTTAATAAATTTACTTATTAATAATTATTCAGGAGAATAAGTTCACTAATAAAAGACTTGTAACTAAAAAATCAATAAAATAAAAAAAAATCTTGATTTTTTAAAATTTGATTCACATATAAAAAAAAATAAAAAATCCCCTACCCTGATCAAAATTATGTGGAAACAGTATCAAGGGCTCTGAGATTCCCTCATGATGGCTAATTTATGCTGCTGCTTGAAAAGAGACCTTCCATCAACATGCAAA
>SEYY01016339.1:12500-16234 GCA_009176605.1 Armadillidium nasatum
AAGCATAACCACATTTAATCATCTTTCATTAGTTAAAAATCCGGTACTTAATACATTATGAAAAGTTGCCATTAAATGTTCCTTTTTAAAAATAAATTGTCATTTAAAATCATGTTGGACGTACAAAAGGCGATTAAAGAAATTATATTTCTTTTGTTACTTCACTTTTCCATTAACAATTGATATAATTATAAAAGTCTTTTAACTTAACCGTAATAATTTATAATTACAGTGTTGAAGTTTTTGAAATCCTTTCCTGATGTTGGTGTTAGGAAGCATGATTAATAATAGCCATCAGTCCTCTGCAATGATTAGTTGACTCGAAATCTTATCCGCCACCCAATTAAATCCCTCTTGAAAAGAATATCATTAGCATTTGTATAATTTGTCTATGCTTTTTCTAATTTATTTTAAAGATTAGTTTCATTTCTTTCACTGTTTATATATATATATATATATATATATATATATATATATATATAATATATATATATATATATATATATATATATATATATATATATATATATATATATATATATATATATATATATATTCTCTATCCTTTCTCTGAAATCATCAAATTAGGTAATTTCAATGTTCACCACCGCCAATAGCTTTCTTCTAATTCTCATGATACATCTGGTGAACATGCCTTCCATTTCGCTATCCAAAACGACTTCTAGCAGTTGATTCGGCTCCCTACTAGTATCCCTGATCGTCTTGAAAATGAACCCAATATTCTAGACCTTTTTCTAACTTCTAATTCTTGTATTAATGCTGTTAAACTCTTTCCTCCTCTGGGTTCCTCCGATAACCTTATCCCTGTATCCTCTTCTATCTCTACAAGTCTTCCGCAGGATGAACTCACTTCTATTGAAATGAAACGTTTGTGGTATTTCGGTGCCGCAAGCTGGCCGGACTTGCGGTCGGACTTCTTTGATTTCCTGTGGAATAATTATTGCTACCGTGGGAGGGGTCCCTCGGAGTGTGCAGAACGCATTACCGAGGTGATTCTCTCTGGCATGGAGGCGTACATTTCATATTCTTTTCCTTCTTCTAAACCTAAAAAACCTTGGCTTAACTCTGCTTGTTCTCGTGCTATTTGCCGCAGAGATGTTGCCTTCAGGGATTACCCTCGTCTGCAAACTCCAGAAACTCACTCAATTTATATTTCATCCCGGAATCGTGGTAAAACTATCCTTCGTACCACCAAAAACTCCTTTCTCTGTAGAAAATGTAATAATCTTTCTGGTTCTTCTTCCTTACGCTCTTTCTACCATTTTGAAAAAAATGTCAACTCTAACTTTTCTTCTTCCTTTTTCCGTCCTCTAGTATCTTATGACTGTACAACTGCTGTTTTACCTTCTTTTAAAGATGAACCCTTCACTCAAACCTTTGTCTTTAATTCACCCGTAGATGAATTCCTGAGCTATTCCTCCTCCTTCAACGCCCTAAAATTCATCTATGCCTAAAATTATAATTAAAATTATAAATCGAAAGTTTTCGATAGAGTCTGGTACAAAGCTTTGATTTCCAAACTTCCCTCTTTCGGTATCTATCCTTCTCTCTGCGATCTGATCTCTAATTTCTTTTCCGGTCGTTTTATAGCATTTATTGTAGACGACCACTGTTCTTTCTTTAAATGTATTAGTGTTGTTCCTCAGGGTTCTGTACTTTCCCCAACACTTTTTCTACATTTCTTTAATGACCTCTCTTTTATTTCATCTCCTATCCACTCCTATAACGACTCCACCATTCTTTACTCCTTTTAGTTTGAAAGAGTCAACACCACTTAATAGACTCGAGGAAGGTGGCCTTGGAGCAACTGACCTGATCTTTCACGTATTTCAAATTGGAGCAGAGAAAGCATAAATTTCCACACACACAACTATGATATCTTTATCGAAAACACCCAACTCAAACTTTCATCTGTTCTTAATACTACTGGTGTTTCCTTTTCTCGTTATTTTTCTTGGAAAGATCACATTACTTTTCTTTCTAAGCAAGCTTCTTAGAGACTGGGTGTTCTGAGGCGCCTTCAGAATTACTTTACGCCACTCCGGTTGCTTGTTTTCTATAGGGGTGTTGTTCGTCCCTGTATGAAGTATGCCTCACATATCTGTGGTGTTTCCACTCATAAAACTCTCCTTGAGAAGGAGGCGTCTAGAGGTTTTAGTCTCATCATCTCTCCCTCTTTTACTAACTCTCTCTCCAATCTCTTTCTGCCAGTCGAATTGCTTCATCACTCTCTATACTATCGATATGACAATGGACACTGCTCTTGCTCTTCTGAACTCTTTCGTCGTATATCTCCTCCATTGAGAAGAGCAATTGCAACACACCTTTCTATACAGTCTCATCCTTTCTCTGTCCAACTTTTAGACCCCAGACTTAACAGCTATGCTCAATCTTACATATACTCTACTGGTCAAGTTTTTAACACACTCCCTTTTTCCGTTTTTCCAACTTCATTTGACTTGCACCCTTTCAAGCAACGTGTGTCTGGACACGTCGGTCTCTAATGATCAAGATATTTCTTTTCCAACTGCGGTGAAACTAGTAGCCCTTCGGTCTTTGTCCACCTGAGGATATATATATATATATATATATATATATATATATATATATATATATATATATATATATATATATATATATATATATATATATATATATATATATATATATATATATATATATATATATATATATATATATATATATATATATATATATATATATATATATATATATATATATATATATATATATATATATATATATATATATATATATATATATATATATATATATATATATATAACACCACACAAAATAGGTAAATGTTATTCATCATCAAAATATCTATTTTAAAATCAGAAAGTCCAAGTTTCATCTCAAATATTTATTTAGCATTTTCTCTTTCATTTACTTGGCTATTCAGTTAATTTTATTGACCGAGAAACGAGAAGTGTTCGTGAGCGGCCTCAGATGCTTTGTCAATTTCTTAAGGAAATTATTTTTTTCTGATTTATAAAAGGAAATAAAAATAAATAATACTTTTAGCCATAAATCCATCAGTTTTCCTTTCGTGTTTTATCTTCGATTATATTATTGATGTTCCTTGAGATTTATGTAAAGTTTTGTAAATATATTTGTTGAATTGTTTTATATATATATATATATATATATATATATATATATATATATATATATATATATATATATATATATATATATATATATATATATATATATATATATATATATATATATATATATATATATATATATATATATATTAAATTTGCAAGTAACCCACTCAAATTTATTTGTTTCCAGACTGTAATTCAGGCTAAGTTTTAAATATATGAATGATTTAAGTTATTATATTAAAAAAAAAGTAAATAATTGTATAAGAGATCAAAATTAAAAAAGTTTTACGACTGATCCTATTTTGAAAAAGATGCCAAATTCTGTTAATCCCAACACATAATCAAATAGCAATACATATCGAATAGGTAACTCTCTCTTTTATGAAAGACGACCTCTTGAATATTTAGAAAAGTTAAATTGTTCATATATACGTTCAAAATCTTTTTAATTTTGAAGTGCATTTATAAAATCGTGTTCCTTGAAGGGTCCAAAAAGAAAAAAGAAATAATTTTTATTTTAAAACCCAACCAAAATAATGGAAAATATATATTTTTCTCACACACTCACACACACAC
>SEYY01016340.1:0-13819 GCA_009176605.1 Armadillidium nasatum
ATTAACTCTAAAAAGGACCATTTAAATGAACATTGCAGTGATTCATACATGGGATCTACGGAATCTAATGATAGCGATGAGTCAATCAGGCGTACTTTTAAAAAAGAAAAGACAAAGAAAAAACGTAATGTGTCTAAAATAAGGCTTGTTTACCCTAATATTGCACTTAAACCTATACCTTTTAACATTCATGACGGTAAATCATTCGATGACTTTTTAGATGATTTTGAGACTTACGCTATAGAAAGTTGTGGGTCTGATCAACGGAAATGGATATTAGAACTTAATTCTTTTCTTTCAGGTTCTGCAAAAGCAGCATTTAAAGCGATCAATACTGGTAAGTTAACTTATGAACAGGTTACAAATAAAATGAAAAAGTGGTGTCAATCGAAAAGCAGGGGATTGAGAGATGATGGGCATATGGCATTTACGAAAGCTAAACTGAAGGATGGGGAGCCCCCATATTTATTTGCATTAAGATTAGAGTCTTTAATTGAAAGTGTTAGGCTTAGTAGTCAATGTGAAAGAGATGAACTTCTAATGCAGAAGTTTTTAAGTGAAGTTTCAAAGTCTCTTAAGAAAAGAATAAAAGAAAGGATCAATTATGTAAACTTTATTGGTAGTGGAAATCGTAAATCTGAATGGGAAATTGTTACAGAAATGTTAATTGAAGATGAAAGTAGCGATGATGATTACAATAGGAGCTTTCGAGAAAGACCATCTACCTCACTTCCAGTAGAGGTGTTTATGCAGCAGGAAAACAGGAGGGAGAGTATTCAAGGTAAAGCAAAGTACAGTGATGTTTTAAAGCAGGCACCTATGAAAATGAAAAGAACTGAGGAAGCTCCGTTAATGATTTGTAGTCATTGTGAAAAACTTGGCCATGATTATGATCATTGTAGAAGACGACTGAAATTGTGCTTGATATGCGGGAGTAATAAACATTTGATGAGGGAATGTCAAGATTACAAGACAAGGAGTGATAAGGTTTGTCACAGTTGTGGTGTAAAAGGACATTTTAAGCAGAATTGCCCCAATTATGGAAAAGAAAGCAGCAAAGACAAAGTTGATGGTAGAAGCTATGTTACCGAAGGATTGTTTGGCAAAGCTGTCTGAAGATATTGTTAAGAGAGTAGTTGGCCAGCTTCAAGGTATTTATAATCAAGAGCCACGTGTTGTTAGTGCTTCACATGGAGACTTTCGGTTGATTGGAAGGTCTCAATCTACTGACGTGGCTCAGGCATTAAATGTAAACGCTCCGAGTTACGAGGGGGGAACACGGAGCAATTAGTTACCCCCTATGAAAAACCAAAGGAGCAAAGGAAAGAAAGATCTCGAAAGGTTACTTTTAAACTAGACCAAGATAACGATAAAGAATATGGAAATGTAACAGATTTGCATTTAGAGAATGTAAATATGGAAAATGGAAAAGAAAATGAGAGTAAAATTGGAAATGCCTCACAAAGTAATTGTGATATTGATGAAAATAAAGACAATGATGAACAAGTGAATCGGGATCATGTGTATATAAGTGACAGGTCAACAGTTTTAGTTTCTTCTAAGCCATTTAAAGGTCATGTGCTAAGACCAATGGAATTGTTGTACATTGATGTGGAGATAAATGGGAAAATATTTAAAGCAATTTTGGATTCTGGAGCAGAACATGGTTTAGTTTCTGAAGAGGTGCTTCAATCTTTAGGAATAGAGCACGATTTTTTGAGTGCAATGTATATTAAAGGTGCAGGTTCTGCAAACATTTTAAAGACTCTGGGAAATGTTGTGTTGCCTTTAAGGATCCATGGTATAAGTTTTGAGGAATCTGTTTTCCATGTTTTGGGTAATTGTGAGCACCCTATTATTTTAGGTGGGAACTTTTGTCGTCAAAATAAATTAAAGATAGATTTAGCAAAAGAAAGAATAACACGCGTTTACAATGACGGTTCAATGGTATGCATTTATTTGGGTTCCGAAGGAGAAGACATGTACCAGATTTTTTCGTGGAGTACCATGCTTGACTTGTGAGAAAGGGATTTTTAAACCCAGTTTAATAGAAAAGGTAAAATTGCATACTGCACATTCACAGTTATTGAAGGAAATGGAGTTCTGCAACATTTGTGACACGAAGACAGAGTATGAATTATTTTTTGAACCGAATGTTGAAAATGTTAATTTCTTTCCAGGTTACGTGGATAAAAGAGAGATACAAGTGTTAGCTGTCAATGTGACAGAGATGTCAGAAAATGTTGTTAAGGTGGTAGCTGACCAAGAGGTGGGTAATTTGGCAATGGTAGTGAACATTTTGGAATGTAACGAAAGCTTGGAGATATTTGCTGCCTATGGAGAAGAGCATGAGAATGATGAGTGGGACAGAAGAGAAGATTAGATCAATGTTGGATCTTGGAGACGACCTTACTCTACAACAGAAGGATGAAGTAGTTGAAATGGTTTACTCTGTCAGGGGGGTTCTTAGTAAGGGGGATTTTGATATGGGAAATGCCTCAATGACACCACACAGAATAGAGTTGTTCGATGATACGCCCATATGTCAAAAGACCAGACGATTTTCAGAGATAATTGCTAGGGAAATTGAAGGACAGTGCGAGGAACTTCTACTCAAGGATATAATTGAGCCAAGCATATCACCTTGGAATTCACCCATTGTACCAGTTCGAAAGAAGGACGGTAGTTTAAGAATGTGCCTTGACTACCGTAGATTAAATCGAGTTACCATACCCCAGAAATTCCCAATTCCTAACCTAACGGACACAGTTTTCAGTTTGCACGGAAAAAATTTCTTCTCTTGTTTGGATATGGTAAAGAGTTATTACCAGTTGGATTTAGAAAAAGATAGTAGACCATACACCGCTTTCTCAACCTCAAAGGGACACTACCAATTTAGGAAGTTATGTTTTGGCTTAGTTAATGCCCCGGCAGCTTTCCAAAGAGGCATGCAAGGAAATTTTAAAGGAATTTTCAAGAAATAAAGTAATTATTTATATTGACGACTTACTAATGATGGATTCAGATTTTGACTCTCACCTAAAGTTAATGAAGAAGGTCCTTGGAACTCTTGAAAGAGCAGGGATAAAGATTAAACCCATGAAATGCCAGTGGTTCAAGCCTGAAGTGCGGTTTCTTGGCCATGTTGTCAGTAGAAAGGGACTCAGGAAAGCTCCTGAGTACATTAAAAAAGTGATTGAATTTCCTCGACCAGTGACAAGAAGACAACTTAGAGAATTCTTAGGCATCGTCAATTTCCAAAGAAAATTTATTCCAAATTGTTCAGAACTTTCAGCTCCTTTGTCAAGATGTACAGGAGGAAACTCAAAAGATAAGCTAAAGTGGAGCGAAGAAATGGAGATTTCATTTACAAGATTAAAGGAAGAAATAGCTAAAGAAATAGAGTTGGCTTACCCTGACTATAGTGAAGGAGCTTATAAATTAGAACTATCAGTTGATGCATCAGGAGTCGGGTCAGGAGCCTGTTTAACCCAAAATCAAGGAGGAGATGAAAGAATAATCGCTTTTGCTTCCATGTGTTTTTCTCAGGCCCAAAGTAGGTACTCCACCATCGAGAGAGAATTGGTTGGTTTGAGATGGGGAATCAAGACTTTTCGAGCATTTTTGCTGGGAACACCCTTCATTTTATACACAGATCATAAACCCCTTATTTTCCTTCACAATATGCAGATGGTTGACAACAGACTAGCAAGAACTCTTGAAGATATATCTGAGTACAATTTCGAAATACGATATCGACCAGGCAGGTTAAATATTCTAGCCGACGCACTCTCCAGAGTTGCGGGTGTCATGGATGAAGAAACTGTTGACATGGAAAACGTAAACGCCTTACCTGATGGGTTTGAACTGATAAAAGAAGTGAGTGGAGGTGGAGATTCAGTATTTGAGAGTTTGTTGATTCTGTTAGGTGATATTCCCATGGGAAAGTCTATAACATTGCCACCAACAAAAGATCTATTAAGGATTCAACTAGTGGAAGAACTTCTACGCAACATCAAAGTTTATAAGCCAACGGCAAAAGCGAGGGATATCAAGTGCATTCAAGCTATGAAAAGTCCTGGTGTTCTTCCTGTAACTGAAATATTCTTGGCAGCAAGTCAGCTTTATTGTGTCCGCATTTGGGTACATTATGGTATGATTTCTCCTGTAGTGTATGTGGCAAACAAGAAAATCCAAGACCTTCAATTTTACAGAATCCATTTGCAATGTATATCTGGCATTCATTATAATCCTATTAGACCAAAGTCACCTGGCTATTACAAGAATTTTGACACTAAGGAAGAGACAGTAAAACTTGAAGAGAAGGAAAAGGAGAGAAAAGTAGAAGACGCAAAGGAGAATGTTCCAGATTTTGAATTAAATTTATTTTTTGATGATCCCGAGAAAGAAAGTGAAGATCTTGTGAGCTGTGGACATAAAGAAAGGAACGTTTCACTATTAAAGAATATATCTTGGACTTGGATGAGAGTTGATAATGTAAGGTTCTGTGCATTACTGGATACAGGAGCGGCCATATGCTTGGCAACAAAGAGTGTAATAAATTCACTTAAACTTCAAGATCAAATTATGGAATGTAGAGCAACTATCATTGGGATGGGACAACATGCATTTTCTTTAGAAGGTTACGTAAATTTAAATTTGAATGACGAAGAATTTCCATTCGGTATTGTTAATGATGGTGATATACCAAGTTGCCTCTTAGTAGGTATTAACTATTTAAAAACCAGAGAAAAAGAACTAGACTATAGTAAGGAAGAAATAGTACAGAGCATACAGGATGATATGAATTTAGAGTGGACCTTGGGATTCACATTAGAGGAAGAAGATTCTGTCACAGAGCAAAAGATTCAAGAACTAGGAAATCAAGTTTTGAGCGTTGACGGCTTAGCACATGTGCAGGAGGGTGACAAAAGTTTAAGATCATTGAAAAATTATCTCTTGGGAAAAAGTAAGAATGCAAACACAGTAAGAGAATTTAAAAAGCATTTAAAGTTTATTAAGTTAAATGAAGGTATTCTTTGGTACTGTAAACGTGAAGATACTATGGTTGGTATTGTACCATTTAAAGTTTTGGTACACTTAGCAGTGACTTTCCACCAAGAGTTGGCACATATTGGGAAACATAAGCTTCATTATGCTGTTGGATCTTTAGTTTGGCATCCTGCTATTTATAGAGTGACAAATGATGTGTGCGTAACTTGTGATATCTGCCAGAAATTCAAGATAAGTCATCAGACCGAAGCACCGCCTACTTTAAAGATAGAAACGACCTTTCCTTTTCAACTTGTTGCTATGGATTGTGTCAATTTTCCAAGAACTAGCAGAGGGAACATCGGTTGTCTGGTGGCTGTAGATCATTTCAGCAAATGGGTTTTCATGGAACCTCTGAAGGACAAGAAGTCAAGTACCATCGCTAGGATTTTTGAAGAACTTTTCTTACCATCGATGATTTGGTTACCTGAAACAGTTTTAACAGATAATGGAAGCGAGTTCCAGCTGCGGTTTCCTGAGGTATTGTTACGATATGGTATTAAGCATACGACATCAAGTCCCTACAAACCATCCAGTAATGGGGCTGTGGAAAGAGTAAATAGAACGATCGGAGAGTTGTTAAGGTTGATATTATCACACGGCGGAGAGTGGGACATTCAATTGCCAAAAGTTAAATTGATTTACAACAACACGGTACATTCTCAAACAGGAAAAACACCAGCTCAAAAGTTAATGGAAGAGTCTCACAAACGAAGATCAAGAGTACCTTTATCTGATGAACATAAGTTAACTTGGAAAGAAGGTCACCCTAACTTCAGACCTTTTAAATTAAATCAAGCTGTGGCAAGAAAAGTAATAACGCAAGATAAGACCAACATTCGGAAGTTTACAGAAAGGTATACAGGCCCTTATATCATCACAAAGGTTTTCGGCAATGATGTAACTTACGAAATATCTAGTCCTTCTCCTGGGAAGATTCAAACTTGGAGAGTCCATCACCAGCACTTGAAAATTTGGCATTATCCTCCGGAATATTTGAAGAATTATTTCAGGACACAGGAAACCAGATTAGAAGATGTACAGGAACTTCAAGAGCTTCAGGAGCATGACGTACTAACAATGGAGATAAAGAACCTCAGTTGGACAGACTAGTTTACTGGGAAATAGATGTTGAAGATATTATTAATGAAAGAAAGTCTTTAATCAAACGGAGGTCCAGGTCTACCCAAACCTACTCAAAAAGGAAACTTGAATCCAGAAATCTTGTTGATGCTGCCGTTCAGTGTGAATTGGTAGTTCTTCAGTAGTCCTGGGTTGTCACCTATTATTCCTTGGCAAAACAGTGAGGATGACATTTGGAGCGTCGACTTTAACGAGGATTGTCAACCCTTGTTTGAACAATCTGAGGGCTCATCGAGAAGATCATCTTTGTCTGAAACAGGCTAAGAAATTGGTTCCCGAGAAGCAGCTCTGAATCTGGAATTGGTACCTCAGTTTAGTTCAACGATGCTGGAAGATTCAATGGAAGAGCTTTCAAGAAATTTGGCGACGCATGAGGTGAGGTTTCCATCAAGAAACGAAAAGAAGTTGTGGCATAATTCTTCATTGGACATCTGGAAGACCAGAAGGATGAATTGGAGAAAAGAAGAACGAAGCGAACGGTTTATGGCGAATCGGAAAACACTTCGATCCTTGAGAGAATCTAGATCAATGAAAACACCATCTCCAGGAAAACCATTTACAAGATCGATGGGTAAACCGAAACACTTCTCAAACGTTCAAGAAAGAATACTGGAGTATAAGAGAGGAAGAAAGAAGAGGAAGGATACACAGAAAACTTAACTGAGGAACCGTATATGTAAAAATTATTGTATTAATGTATTTTTTTTTTAAGTTTATTATAATATTTTCTTATTTCTGATTTATGTAAATAATAAAGTAAGTTCCTTTGGAACTTGGTGGGGGGAAATGTGATGGGTTGAATTTACTCAGTCTTCTGGCAACACGATCTTTTGTTATTTAAAATTAGGATTTATTAAGTCATTTTCCTGTTCGTCTCGAATTGAAGAGGTTGGTTTCAAAGAAAGCTGCAAGTTGTGTTAAAGAAATTTACTTCTACTTCGGTTTATTCAAAATTGTAGTAAAGGTGTGTTAAAGTATTTATTTCAACTTGTATATTTTTTAGTTCATAAGTGTAAATATTTGTCAATATTCTAGCAGAAAGAAAAGTTAATGTTAAAACCTAAGTTTAATTAATCGATTAAAGTGCATTAATTTTATATTATTATTATTATTATTATTATTATTATTATTATTATTATTATTATTATTATTATTATTTATAATTTTCATAACTATATTGTCATTGGGATCATTATTAAGATAATTATTAAGTCTGTTATTGTTAATAGGTCGTGTTGCCAAAACTATTCCCGATAAACGTCCATCTTTGTACGTAGAGAGTTTTCATGTTGGTTGTCTCTTTAAGAGGTGAGTTGAGACATAAATTATGTAAATAGTATACTAGTGTGATGAAAACTTAAATGTTATCAATGTGTCATGTTCATTCAAATTAAATTCATTCTAAATGTACTAAAATAATAATGTTTAAAGCTTACTCAAGTTAACAATTTCTTACTGTCATGTAAAGTTTCATTGTAAAGTAACTTATTTTCTAAAAGATTATGATTGATTTGATTAAAATGTTATGATTATGATTATTATGATATATATATATTATTATTATTATTATTATTATTATTATTATTATTATTATTATTATTATTATTATTATTATTATTATTATTATTATTTATTTATATTATTGTTAGTTTTGTTTTTTAAAAATAATATATATATATATATTATATAGTATATATATATATAAATATATATAATATATATTATATATATATATATATATATATAATATATATATATATATATATATATATATATATATATATATATATATATATATATATATATATATATATATATATATATATATATATATATATATATATATATATATATATATATATATATATATATATATATATATATATATATATATATATATATATATATATATATATATATATATATATATATATATATATATATATATATATATATATATATATATATATATATATATATATATATATATATATATATATATATATATATATATATATATATATATATATATATATATATATATATATATATATATATATATATATATATATATATATATATATATATATATATATATATATATATATATATATATATATATATATATATATATATATATATATATATATATATATATATATATATATATATATATATATATATATATATATATATATATATATATATATATATATATATATATATATATATATATATATATATATATATATATAATAATAGATAATTAAATAATAATAACATAAACAAACCTGAATCAAACAAAATATACAACTAAAATTCTCCTTCATATTCTCATCACTTAATCAATTTCTTATCTAAGAATTATAAATAGAAAAGAAAATCATATGATTTTGTTAAGCGTGTGTTTGTTCGTGTGTTTTTTTACATTTTCAACGGCGACGTGATGTCTGTCATATGAGAAAGGAATTCATTCATTCTGTGCAGCGGATATAGATAAGATGAGACTTTGAACTTGAAAATATTGGCTGGCTTTTCAAAATAATAATGAAAATTTATATACAGCTTGTAGGTCACTAGGTCACGTTCTGATAATAATAATAATAATCAGTGAAAAAATGAAAGTTGAACAATTTTGAAAATTTAGGTGTCAAATTAAAGCTCTAAGTTTTCCTATAAGAAACTCGCATCGATCGTGTATCAGTTAAGTAGTTTACCGAGTTATAAGGAAAACATAAAATTAATTTTTTCTTCTAAAATTTTTGAATATTTTAAAAATTCACAAATTTGCTCTTGTTCGAAACAAAGATTTTCCGCCTCATAGGAATGTTATACCATAATTTATTCATTGTAATATTTATATAAATGTAATAATATATTATATAATATATATAATATATATATATATATATATATATATATATATATATATATATATATATATATATATATATATATATATATATATATTTATATATATATATATATAATATAATTAAAATATAATGATTAATGAAATATAATGGAATGATATAATGACTGTGGATAATTAAATGAGATTATAAGTGAGTAAGCTTAAATCATTCTTCTACCAAGCCATAATGATTGTGTGTTCTGCTGTGTTTGTCTGTATGAACTATTTGTGACCAGACTTCATACACCTTTTAATATAAAACTAGATAGAAATATTGGTAAAATTTATAATTATACCTGTTCTCATTCGTTTCTATTTATTCCTGTTCTCATTTATCGATATCAGTTCATTAATTAATATATTTTTCTCACACTCTTGCAACCCTATATATACTTTAGCATATTTCTGTCTTATAGCTTCATTCACATCTTTAAGTTTGGTGATTTCTGTTAACAAGTGTCTTATCACTTGTTCTGCTTTCCTAATTCTAATATTATTTTGTATCATTAAATCTATCTTTCTGTTCCACCTCAACGATCCTTATCCTATTTATGGTTGTTCCAGGTCCTACCACCTCACCTGGTTATATTTCTTTCGTTGCTACTGTTCCCCAAAATTTGTCTGAGATAATCCTTCTTATTACTATTAACATTATTATTAATACTATTACTACTACTATTACTGCTACTCACATGTTCGTTCGTCACGTTTGGCAGCTCTGTCTTTATTGTTCTTGACGTTTTGGGTTGTTATCTAGCCTATTTTCTGGGACTTTCGGTTACTGATGTTTTTTAATCCTAGTTTCGATATTTTATAAATAGGTGGCATCTGTAGTTGAAATGATACATGTTATTAATTATCTTTCCGGCTCTGGTGTACTAGCCAACTTCCTCATCATCTTGGGGACTATGTGCGAATCGCTTCACTTATCCTTTCCTTCAGATCAATTATTTCTCATTTGTGCAATGGGGATAGTTTTCATTCAACTTTCTACATCTTTCATAGATAAGATAATCATCATCCTCCTTTTTCTCTACACTTTTTATTCATGCTTAATGCACTTTTAATTCGTTTACTCGCTCTGGCAAATCTTCTCACACTTCTAGGTATATCCATTTGTCGTCTAGGCATATCCTCTACTCAATTCAGGCACCTTCATATGTAACATTGAAAGTATTCACTACGGACTTTCAATTTTTTATATCCTCTTATACATACATACCGACTAGTTACTATTCCTAATGCTATGAAAATGCAAGTGGACAATCCTATAGATAAGGTTGAAGATGGCAAATAGTTTAAAGAATTTTGGTGTGTATTAAGCGTGTTGTTTATAGAGTTTAATGCTTTATTCCACGTGATTCCCGTAATTTTGGGATGAGCTGTGTGGTTAATGACTCTCTGTACTATGTGGTTATTTATATTTAAATCTAATCTTAAATCTCTTTGATCCATAATACTTAATTTTAAAGTGTAGAATTATATTTTACATGTACCGGGTTCATAAACGTGTGGTGCATCTGGGTTTTAAGATGTATATATCTGTCAACAATGTCTCCTCCGGCTGATGCTTACCACAATGTAGGATGCCTTTCTTAGGAGTGTTGACGGAAATAAATATATGAGACCTGATGTGTTCAGTTTCATAATGTCGTCCGACATTAATTTTTCAAACTCGCATAACTTTATGTAGTTCACTAAAAGAACCATTAGGTATATAATATAACAATGCAGTCTGGGATATCAAAAGTAAACAAGGGACTAGGTCAGTGGACAAGCATGTTCATTCCATCACTGGTTTTGCACAATTCAAATTGTTCATGAGTAGGTGTGTGTATATAGAAAACTTGTTTTTGTTTATGAAATAAATTTGTTCATCTGGAGTTAAAAGTAACTCTGTAAGCGTTCTTCTGTGTTAATGTGTGTTGGAAATGGATGTAATTTCCAATGTGGTAAATACTTCTCCATTTGTCAAGCGGGATGAAAAGTTACTAATGAATATATGTGATCTAGGTCTAAATAAGACCAAGTTAATCCTCAAGAAAGTAGGCTGGATCATTCTGTATATCCACGAAAGCGTGTCGAGTTGTAGCTTGTTTGCTGGCCTTCTTGGATTATGGGTATCAATTCTTCAACTTTGTAAGCGTCAAGCGGGGTCCTATATGATGCTGCACTGTTTCCGAATTTGGTTCACATGGGACCCTTATCTGATTGATATTACTCAGATAAGGTAGGATACCATTGACAAGAAACTTCATTCAGCAACAATTCATATGCCACTGTAGTGGAGGCTGTTTTCCATTTGGCTCTTCCTTATTGACGATTTCTCCCACTCGCTTCAAACAGCTTGGTTTACTCCTGACACGGTATCTTTTAACTGATCCCTCAGTTGGATTATAGCTTTATTATATCCTTCATCTCTCTCCGATAGAATCTGGATCTCTCGACGTATGTGCTTGGACATCGCTATCCATGGCCGTACCGAAGACCGCTTGAAAGATCTTCCCTGCACCCGTCAATTAAACCTCTCTTGGTCCTCCGGAGTGACTTTGTTTCGGAAAGACAAGTATCCATGGATCCTTTGATGAGCTTATTCTATCTTCTGCCAACAACATATAACCATGTCGTAATTATGATTATATCGGGTTTCTTGACCCTAGGAATGCTTGACGGGTTTTGTCTACCATTCCTGTCATTTACGTATCCAAAGCCTTTCAATTCACCAAATATGTCTCGTGGCGGTGAGTTTGGATCCACTTTCCAATTTATGGATCCTTCTTTGCCCTCGGATGGTCTGTTTGATTCCCTTTCGATCAATTTTTGTTGCATTTTGGTGATTTCCGCCTTTAACTCTTGTAGGTTGTTGAAAAAATGACTTCTGTACTTCCGTAGGTCCAGCTTTCAGGTCGATATACCCATTTACAAATTTGGTCTTGCCCCACTTGATTGAAAATGGTTCCGGGCACGATCTTCACCTTCTCTGGATTCATCCATTAGTCGCTTACGCTTTGTTGTGTGTTTGTGTGTGGTATCGCGATGATATGGAGCACAATGTATAGCATCCACATGCTGATGGGTGTCATGGCTTGACCTGTGGGACAAGATATGCCTGAATGGCTATTGTTCTTTCCCGGTCGTATTTAATTTAATTTTACGTTTTATATTGACTACACTGTTTACGACTCTAAAAGGTATTCATTATCTTCAACTATATATATATATATATATATATATATATATATATATATATATATATATATATATATATATAATTATATATTATATATATAATGAATAAATTAATAATGAATTTACAACCTTAATACTAGTTAATGTACAGTTCTCATGCTCATGCTTTCACCACCTTTGTCATCACTACTGAATTCCAAAGCTTCCTATATTCCATTCACTTCACACACATAACTACTCAAACGATTTTCATTTGTACCGTCCTAAATTATTACTTCGCTAAAATCGATTTATTTTATATTGATCTATATTCCTATTACTATATTAGAAGCTGTCCTTACTAGGCTGCGATTTATATCGGCTAGATACATATTACTATCATTGAAGAATCTTTTAATCATTCAATCTTACTCTTTTGACCTTTTCATGCACTCTCTCTTGTTCCTTATTTTCATGTTCCTCAAGCATACCTAATAATCTTAAACACACCTATGCATGCCTCGCATGTCTATTTTCTTTTCTTGTACCTATGATACAACAAATGTTGCATGCCTTATTACACGCGCGGACTTATGCATTCGTGCTTCTAATACTCATTCCTTACACCTCACACTTTCTCCTTCCCTAATATAATCCTTTATCAACATATTTGAGATGCTAACCAAATTTCCTGAGGATTCCTTTATGTTTTTAATTACGATTAATTATTAGCACTATATTTCTCGCTCCTATGTTTATTAATTTTAATCAGTTTATACATGTAATTATCTATTATATATATATATATATATATATATATATATATATATATATATATATATATATTATATATATATATATATAATTATATATATATATATATATATATATATATATATATATAAAAATTATATATATATATTTTTTTTTTTTTAATGATTATTAATTAAGCAATAATCACAATACAATCAATATTTCCTAATATATACAATTTATTTTTATGTTTTACTCTTACTCATACTATTTATAATTATTTATCCTTATGCTTAAATTTATAAGCATCTTATGGTAACTCCTTCTTCCATAATTTTTCCTTTCTTTCTTACACATTTTCGATGCATATTTTGTATGTTATTTACATGCATCTGTGAGTGTTGTACTGAATTTACAGGTAATTCCTCTACCTCAAAGACTCTGGTGATTCTCTCTCCCTTTCCTAATTTGATGGCATTGAGTCCTAAATTCAGTACTTCTACCAGTATTTTTCCTTCTTTTACTGTCGATAATGCACTTCTAATGAAAATGCATCCATCCTCTCTCAGATCACTATTAGCTTCAGTTACCATTAACTGACCTTCGCGAGGAGAGTGTTTACCTTGGTTACACAATGTAACTTCAAACAAGTTCCTACTACTTGACGGTATCTCTCTGGTCTGTTCTATGGTTGCTATAAAGCTAGGTTCTTTTTCCTCTATGAGTTGGGTGTCACAATCGGTTGTAGGAAATGTATAGTCGGGTATTTTGGTGTCATTTTCGGTGATT
>SEYY01016341.1:10000-19181 GCA_009176605.1 Armadillidium nasatum
TTCTTGAAGAGTGTATTCCTCTGATAATATAAACAAGGTTTCTACTCAGACTCTCCGCACACTAGCAACTATTTTGTAAGAAACTCGCACTGAGTTTCAGAAATAGTAAAGGAATAAATATTTTAATATATATATATATATTATATATATATATATATATATATATATATATATATATATTATATATATATATATATATATATATATATATATATATTATTCACCTCTAGAGGGCAAAGGCCAGTGGCCTACCAAAATTTTCACAAGAGTTAGGGGGAAAGACGGAAACTAGGTCAAATTAAAGGCCGACGTGACCTGATACACGACGTTTGAAGGAGCGCAAGTCATAGGAAGTTGGGAAATATATGAAGGGAGTGTGTTTCAAACACTACCAGTAGAGTACATGTAAGATTGAGCATATGAATTTTAAAATAAATATTAAAATAAATTTAAATTAAAATTAAAATAAAAAGAGCACTTCCAAAATATTTTGTTCTTCCTCAAATTTAAATACCAATTCCATTTTTGTTTTGATTTTGAAATTTATGGAAATTCGAACTCAAACAGGTTGAGTTTCACCAACATCTGTTGCTAGTGTTCGGTTTCCCTAAAGATTTAGGCATTGTGAATCACAATTCAAACAATCAATATCAGTGAACCTACATTTCTTATATATTCTTATCATGAAAGGTAGGAGGAAAAGGGTGTCTCTACTCACCGGTAAAGTGAGGTGCATGATGAGTGATGCGAGGTGAGTGGTGCGTGGTGCATGGTGCATAGTGCGTGGTGCGTGGTGCTTGGTGCGTGGTGCAGTACAAAATTTCAGTATTCCGATGAGTACAGTGCAATGCGATGTGTGGTGAGCTAATTTGAGTGTCCCAGAGTGACTTGCGGTCCGGTGAGGCGCCGTGTGGAAAATTACGGTGCTCGTCCAACAGGAAAGAAATATTTTCTCTATAAAAATGTCTTAAATTATATATTTTTTTTCGTATTTCTTAATCATATAAAGCCAAGTTCATTTTCTGTTTAACTTCGAGAGCAAAACCAATTATAAAGAGGCTTTACGAACTTAATAATTACTGGCAACAGATTCTAAAAGATTACAGTGTAATTCTTAGTTAAGAATTTAATGCGTTTAAATATAAAATATCAGAAACACGAAATAAAATTACTTGAGATGTTTTATTAAAGAATTATCTAACGTTTTTAGGGTAAAGAAATTTTTAGATATTTATAACGAATGAACAGTATAATATATATATATAATATATATATATATATATATATATATATATATATATATATATATATATATATATATATATATATATATATATATATATATATATATTATATATATATATAGGGTGGGTGAATTTTTTTCCAAAACTACGGTGTGCGAGAACGTCAGGATGAAGTTGTAACATTATATGTCAAATTATCTGGTTGTGCAACCCCCCTACCCCTCTTACAACTTCCACCCCCTCTGAAAAATTAGAAAAATAAATATCAATACGTCTTCGTTCTTTTAACATTTGAGCAGAGGCTAATAATATGATATAAGACGTATTCTTACATACGCACACATCAAAGACACACACAAATATCCTTCACGAATTCCTATCCCTCAACTTTAAGGGAAAATGAAAATGAAATCAACAATGCTTTTAAATTTCATCCCTTTATTTTTCTTTTAGACTATATATATATATATATATATATATATATATATATATATATATATATATATATATATATATATATATATATATATATATATATATATATATATATATATATATATATATATATATATATATATATATATATATATATATATATATATATATATATATATATATATATATATATATATATATATATATAATATATATATATATATATAGTATGATTATAATTAAAATATAAACGAAAGTTATTAACATACAAATTTCAAAAAATAAGCAAAAAAACGAGGGAACTTCTTAACATTTACCTTTTTATAAATCTAAATATTTATTGGGACCCGTGTTTTTTGCTGTCGAATTCCTTAAGTTCTTTTGTGGACTGTATTGTATTCAAATTATGCTCATGTGTTTTCGTATCCATATATTACTTGTGACTCTTGTGTAACTACATTTACTGCATGCTCTTGACCTTGGCTGTGACACGGGAAGAAAACAGTGTTATTTGGCTCATTTATAAATTGTTTTATTAAGTCAATTGTTAAATCCTTTTAAACAGGTGGCTAGGGGACTGTTTCCTTTTCTCAATCAATCATGTTTGAATAATCATCTGCGTTAAAGTTTAGTGTTTTAGACAGTTCAAAAAATCTTGCATTGGAATTTCTTGTTTTTTCTTGAATAATTCGTTGAACATCTAAATCTCGTATCTCTTTTCTTGTGTCCTTTAATATTGCAAGGAATACATTCTCAGGATCAGCAAAATACTAGTTGTTCCTAGCATGTTTTTTGTCCACGTCTTTAAGTAGGTACTTCAGATACCAAAATTTACATGCACCACCAGTTGCTTTTGGATGTGACTTTATCCAAAACCACCCTGGTGCTTAAGCTTTCATTATTATATTTATTATATTTTGAAGAGCTTTGCTTGGATGTTTTGCAGAAACGTATAACCGTAAGATCCTGTTTGCTTTTGTTAGCCATGTGGCATAATGAAGGGTGTCTGGAGATTTCTTGGCCAATGATGGCGATATATTTCATGATTTTATACCAATACACATTTTATACAAATAGTTTTGGTCAGTGCTAATTTGCTTAACGATTACTTTAGTTTTTTTTCAAGATTGCTGTTTGCAAGTTCAAAATCAACTATCTCCAGCTTATTTGCATCTTCTTCAATTTTATTTCCAATGGCACCCTTATGAGTTTTTGGTTATGATGTTTGTCCATCAATTACCTCGAAAATGTGTGTGAATGCAAGTTCATTTGAATGTAAGAGGCAAATTAACCACTGTATAGGTTTTTTCAAATATATTTCAATCAGCCTCAAAACTCCACCAACTCTTCCATTGTTAACTGGAGTCCCATCGCAAATGGGAAAGGAAAATCTTACTTTTAGAATCAGTTAAGAAAGTTATTATTTCATCAGTAATACATCGGGACTTGTCAGAATCTGGTGCAACATGAGTCATGCAGATATCATCTGGTTCATTTACAAGAACAATTTCTTCCAGCTCATTTCCATCTTTTTTTTTAGTTTAATCTTTTCTCCCGTCAATTCAATGCATTCAGTATGTGTGTTTTCTAATTTCATTCTGAAGACATTCTTTTTGCCAACACGTTTCCTCTCTCTTTCAACTTTTTTCGTATCCAACATATAACTTTCATTCAATATCCCCATATCCTTTAATGCTGCGTTGATTATAGCAACAGTGGCCCAATAGTTTACTTGAAACCTGTCAGCTATTATCGCTAAATGTTTATGCACAAATCAGTTCTGAAAATTTTCCCTTAGTTCAAATTCTGGAAGAAATTCATCATCATTTCCTCTTCTTCTATATCCAATGTCTCTTTTTTCCATAACATCAAAGTTTAATCCTGTGGTGGTTGAAGGGTACTGCTAATACTGCTGATACAACCCCTACCCCTTCTTCTCGCACCTGTTACTGCTTTATCAATTGTCCCATGTTGATTTTTCCTTTGTTTTTGACCTGCAAAAGGATTCCCATTCAATAATAGGTATTCTAATTTTGCATCTACAATGACTTCTTTCCAGTTTTTTATTATAACAGTACCATGCTCAGATGTCAAACATCTTATCAAATGATTTTTCTTCACTTTCATACTCATCTTTTTGTCTGTTTTGTGGGATCTTATTTATTTTAGTTTTGATTTAGTTTCGATTCTATAAGTCCTTTGAACTCTTTAAATATATTCCATCAAGTGTTATGGTTGGAAAGAAAAATTTTTCCAGATGGATTCCACGTCCCTTGCAACAATTCAACAAGCATCTTTAATCGTTACAGAACCTTTCGAAACACTAAGTAGCACAACCATTATCAAAAGGAATCAAATGCAAACTGTAACAAATTGAAAAAAAAACGAGTCTCTGACTCACAGCAAAAAAATATTTCTGAGTTTGATATTTAAAGAAACCTGTCTTCAGCATCCTCATTTATGTTTGAGTGTATGAGATTGTGTTTGAATATGTTGTATACCTTACATACATAGCTAAACAGGAGATCAGGAGTAAATTACATGTGAGAAACTTTGAGATTGGTTTTGGGATCGAGAATAAAGTAAAAGTGGTGTAATATGTCCGAAGGGTAGGGAGCGTTGCACAACTTTGAAATTCTGCACACAGTATCATACCGTGATACTAACGCCTGTTCATAGCGTATTTTTGACAAATTTAAGAAAAGGTTTTGTTTTGACCCACCCATATATTATATATATATATATATATATATATATATATATATATATATATATATATATATATATATTATATATATATATATATATTATATATATATATTAATATATAATATATATATATATATATATGTATATATAATATAGGTGACTTTTCTAGTGACAATAGTACATATTAGCTTTAGTTGAACACATACTTCAACATCAATTTCATATTCATAGTTGGTACAAAACCTTCAGCTATTTAACCATTTTTGTTCTCCTTCGTTTACAGCTTTAGATTAAAATGGAATACACACACACACACACACGTATATATATATATATATATATATATATATATATATATATATATATATATATATATATATATATATATATATATATATATATATATATATATATATATATATATATATATATATATATATATATATATATATATATATATTATATATATATATATATATATATATATATATATATATATATATATATATATATATATATATATATATATATATATATATATATATATATAGATATATATTATTTATATCCAGTATTTACATTTAAAACATACAGCCTCGTGAAAATTAAACAGTAAGTTGTTATTTTAAGACTTTTTCTAACATAAAAGGATGTTTTATCTGAGGTCAAAGAAATTCCGAAGTTCACATCAAATAAATGAAAATTCAAGTGAAGTTATTTGAGAGTTACTAAAGAGACGTTTTTCAAATCATTTTAGGTAAAAAAAAAAAAAATTTGAAATGTAATTAAAAATACATTATACTTTACTATACTCAAAATTCGGCTTATATATTATATATATATATATATAATATATATATATATATATATATATATATATATATATATATATATATATATATATATATATATATATATATATATATATATATATATATATATATATATATATATATATATATATATATATATATATATATATATATATATATATATATATATATATATATATATATATATATATATATATATATATATATATATATATATATATATATATATATATATATTATATATATATATATATATATATATATATAAAATCTTCTGCGGTTAATGTATTAATAACAATAATAATTAAAATTACTTTGGTAATTAAAAATTGGTAACTGTTAAATGTGTAAAAATTAAAAGAAACATTTTCCAAAACGAATGTATCAGTAATTATAATTAAAATCATTTGTTTTCTCGTCTTCTTAATACACATACACACACTTATATTACACACACCCATACACCCACACACCCACACGCCCGATCAGCCAAAACAAAAACAAAAAAACAAAACAAAAACACATATATATATATATATATATATATATATATATATATATATATATATATATATATATATATATATATATATATATATATATATATATATATATATATATATATATATATATATATTATATGACGAAGAAAGCAAATATTAATTATTTGATACTGAAAATTAATTTAATGTACGTTAGCTAAAACATTTACATCAACAAATACATCAAAATTGATATGCATAACCAAATATACATCAACATCAATATTTCAAGCATCAAAAGTAACATCCGTGTAGTTATAACAAATCAATAGTGCCAATTTAGATCAGTAACTTAAACAGTAACTAAACAGGCTAAATAAAATCAACAACTTTAGTACTAAGATGAACAAACATCAACATCAATATAAAAAATATCAACATGAAAAATTTGAGCAAGCAACATCAGCATATTTAGCAATTATCGGAACAACATAACAGCGATAAACATCATATTTTCTGTAAAAGTGCGAAGAGTGTCAACCCGCATTGAGAATGCGGGCGAAATATTGTAAAACATTTATATATGTAATAATTATCATTCTATCATTCATTATGGTGGTAAAGGGAAAGAAAAAAAAAAATCTTTAATATAGCTGTTGAAATTCTAATTACAGTTGCACTATATATATTTATATATATATATATATATATATATATATATATATATATATATATATATATATATATATATATATATATTATATATATATATATATATATATATATATATATATATATATATATATATATATATATATATATATATATATATATATATATATATATATATATATATATATATATATATATATATATATATATATATATATATATATATATATATATATATATATATATATATATATATATATATATATATATATACGGCATAGAATAAGGAATAATAAAAATTGCCAAAATTAACAAGTAAGATGTTCGTGAAGAAAATTATTATTAATTGCATAAAAAAAATTAATAGTAATTATTTCAAATGTAGGTCTTAATTTGTGACACATACACACATACACTCAGTTTACTTTTCAATATTATATATATATATATATATATATATATATATATATATATATATATATATATATATATATATATATATATATATATATATATAATATATATATATATATATATATATATATATATATATATATATATATATATATATATATATATATAATATATATATATATATATATATATAATATATATATATATATATATATATATATATATATATATTTTATATATATGATAAATATATATAATAAATATGAATCATATATTTGCATTTATTTAACATCTATTTTGATGTTTGAATAACATACGCCTTTTCTGTTTTGAAAGAATAAAAAAAAAATGGGTGTAACTGACAACATAAAATATATTTGAAAGGAAAAAGATGTCAAAAAGCGAATAAAAAAAAAAGCATCTGAATTTTTAAGATATTTCTGAAGCAGACTAACTTTTACTTGAAGAATAAGGTTATTTTTGATCGGAAGAATAAGACTTCCAAAACTGCAACTTTCATGTCAAAAATAAGACTCTAAAAGCAAACAGACTTTTATCTGAAGAATAAGACTTACTAAGCTGATTAATTTTTATCTGAAAAATTAAGACTTCCAAAGCAGAATAACTTTCATATCAAGAATAAAACTTTAAAAGCAAAGAAACTTTCATCTGAAGAATAAGACATCCTAAGTCTATACTGTAGGTTAATTTTGATCTAAAGAATAAGACTTCTGAAACAAAATGGCTTTTATGAGGTTAATAATATTTCCTAAGTAAATTGATTTTCTTATTCTGAAAAATAAGAGTTGCGAAGTAGAGTAACTCTTATTCTAAAGGAAAAACTTCCAAAATATAAAATCTTTTGCATTAAAGAAAGATAAAGAAATTTAAAGAACAGTGCAAAGAAATATTATTATCACACAGTTATATAGATTAATAGGATTCCCATACCCTAAGATGAATTTGTAATTGAGGATCACAAATTATTTACAGCAGAATTTATATCTAGAAGTTGAAAACGTAAAATATGAACACAGGAAGAAAGTATATATTATATATATATATATATTATATATATATATATATATATATATATATATATATATATATATATATATATATATATATATATATATATATATATATATATATATATATATATATATATATATATATATATATATATATATATATATATATATATATATATATATATATATATATATATATATATATATATATTATCTCCTCTGGTGGACAAAGGCCAGAGGCCTACTATTTTAAGTTGGGGAAATTCCGGAGATCTGATCAAGTTCAAGGCCGACATGTCCAGATACACAACGTTTGAAGGTATGCAAGTCAAAAGGAAGTTGGAAAAATAGATAAAAGAAGTGTGTTCCACACCTTACCAGTAGAGTACATGAAAGATTGAATAAAGCGTTTGAATCTGAGGTCTAAAAGTTGGACAAAGAAAGGATGGGACTGTGTAGAAGTCGTGTCGGACGAGCCTTTTTCAATAGAATGACGTATGCAACGGGATACTTCTGAAGAGAAGTATTCGTTGTAAATGCGATGGTATAAAAAGAATGACGCAACATTTCGACGGATAGAAAGAAACTGCAGAGAGTTAATGAGAGCGAAGGAGTTGATAAGACGAAAAGTCCTAGACTCCACCTTTTCAAGGAGAGCTGTATGAGTGAAACCATACCAGATGTGTAAAGTATACTACATGCAGGGATAAACAACACCCCTATAAAGAGAAAGCAAGTGGGGTGGAGTGAAAATTTCTGAAACCCAACCTCTTAGAAGTTTGTTTAGAAAGAGAAATAATGTGATCCTCACAAGAAAGATCTCGAGAAAAAGATACACAGAGATTATTAAAGACAGATGAAGGTTTGAATTGGATGTTTTCGAAGCTGAAGATGTCATAGCTGTATGGAAGTTTATGTCAAATGGAGAGAAGATAAATTGAGTTTTTGAGGCAGATATATAGAGATAAGAAGATGATTGGATTAACACACATGCAGGAGATAAAAACTTAATAGTATAAGGAGAAGGAAAAGAGGTTAAGAAAAGATCAAGTATGTTGGGTTCATCAACAAGACTGTCTGGGATACTGGTAGGCAGTTTCACCAACTGCTCAAGATTGTAGTCCAAAATGAAAAAACAAGAAAAAATCAAAAAAAAAAAATTTATATATATTATATATTATATATTATATATAATATATATATATAATATATATATATATATATATATATATATATATATATATATATATAATATATATATATATACGCTTAATTATGATTTGCTTGCATAGTTCATTTGTTTTCAAAATCTAAAATTTCAAGGTTTCAAATATCTAATAATCATAACAAAGTAATAAATG
>SEYY01016343.1:0-5000 GCA_009176605.1 Armadillidium nasatum
ATAAATTTATGAAAGAAATGACTAAAACAGCTTTTTCTAATTGTGAGCGTCAAAAGAAGAGGAAGAAGAAGAAAAAGGTTAAGAAGAAGAAAAAGAAGAAAAGTAAAAGAAGAAAAATTCACCGAAGTGGTTAATCAAGACCGAAGACATAGGGCTGAACGGTTACAAAAAAATGATAATGTGTGGATAGCAAAATCATATGCGGTCTCATAAGAGGAGGAGATATGCGCCTTCGGTGTTTAGAAGATCCGTTGTAAAATAAAGTTATTCGTCAGTTCGACAGCTAGGAAAAAATTAGAAAGAGTGATGAGGAAAAATCTCTAGACTTCATCCTTTCTTGATGATGAAGAAGAAGAAGAAGAAGAAGAAGAAGAAGAAGAAGAAGAAGATAATCAGAATCTCAAGTGGCATCCACCCCCTTTTGTGGTCAATGATTTCCTCTCTTTTAAGATTTTTCTGGGTACTTTACACACACACACACATACACACACACACACACACACACACACACACACACACACACACACACCCACAAAACCACAAATATATATATATATATATATATATATATATATATATATATATATATATATATATATATATATATATATATATAATATATATATATATATATATATATATATATATATATATATATATATATATATATATATATATATATATATATATATATAAAATAATAATAATAATAATAATAATAATAATAATAATAATAACATTAGATGAAATAAAATCCTTTTTAAAATTAATTTGTTTTATTAATATTCCACATACTTATCAACGTTTCGGGAAAAGGTACTTTCCCATCATCAGGGTACGATAAATATAATTGCGGATGAACAAATTAAATCAGCAGTAAATACATCAAGTATTTGCACAATTTAGAATCATTATAATTAAAATAACTGTAGTTGGAATGGACCACTGTCGATATTCAGTGAGGGTCTAAGACTGGCTATGAAGATGGATTCTAATATTTACAGATCGAGTCCTTGGTTGGTTTGTGATATGATAGGAAAATAATTAGTGTCTATGAAGTGATCGTTGGTGTGATTATATCTTCCGAAAACACATAATAACAAACCTTTGTCGGTCTTTACTATCCTCAGTGTTTCTTTTTCTCGCGATTTTTCCAAAAAAAGTTGAATGCTCTAAGGCATAATCGGAATTTTTCATCGCTACCCCAATTAATTGTTCTTTATATGGGTTCTGTTTGCCCACGTGTGGCGAATGCCTCACGTGGGGTGTTTCAGAGGTGGAATCTATACTTTTCGTTTTATCAACTCTTTTCTCCTACTAACTCTCTCTACTCTCATTCTGTCAGTCGAATTGTTACGTCAGTCTTTCTATACTATCGTTATTTCTTATGAACTCTCCCGTCACATACCTCCTGCAATGAAAAGGCTCATTCGACACACCATTCTACACAGTCTTTACTCTGTCCAACTCACTGATTGAATTAACAGTTTTGCTCTGTTTACCACTGATAAAGTCTGAAACACAATCCCCTTCTTTATTTTCCCAACATCCTGACACGCACACCTTCAAATGTGGTATATCGGGACATGTCGGCTTTTAAATTGGACTTCCATAGAATATCCAGCACAGATGGAAATTAGTAGACCTCTGGCCTTTTTCCCACCAATATATATATATATATATATATATATATATATATATATAATATATATATATATATATATATATATATATATATATATATATATATATATATATATATATATATATATATATATATATATATATATATATATATATATATATATTAAAGGAACATTTGGGAAGAAAAATTTTTTAAAACCTAATATAGTTTTTTCCTTCATGCGTGTTTTCATTACAAAAATGTTTAAAAATTCTAAAAATAAGGTTTCGACACAAATTATATTGCTAATATATATATATATATATATATATATATATATATATATATATATATATAATATATATATATATATATATATATATATATACATATATATATATATATATATATATATATATATATATATATATATATATATATATATATATATATATATATATATATATATATATATATATATATATATATATATATATATATATATATATATATATATATATATATATATATATGTATATATATATATATATAGAGCGGCTCCGTAGCTCAGTCGATCGAGCACTCTAGATAGCAAGCGAGAGGTAAAGGGTTCGATTCCTGGTCGAAGCGGGAAAGGTGAGCTGTTTCTCCTTGCGATTAGCTCCGAATGACTCAGTCGTTAAACGAGTACATCAGTGGAGTGCTCTTGCCACGGATGGGAATAATCTCCGGCATTCGAGATAGGCCTGCCTCAGCATGCGGTATCCCCGTGGGCCCTTGAAACAAAGATCTGCAAAAATGAAAGATAACATTAGTTTTTTAAAACTTTTGAAAATGTCTCATACATCTGACATCTGAACCATCATCAAGAGAATGTAAGTATAAGCGGAGTGTTTGCATGAACAAAGATATGATATGAATGTAATACTTTTGTTAGTAAATTCTTCTATACTCCCTTTCTGACTTATTTCCCATAAAATACTCATTACAAATTTCGATATTACAAACCAAGCACCTTTTCAAATTCAATCTCAATACACTATCATATTCCATGCAGTTTTCATTTACAATTAGCATTACCATAACTATATATCATACAGATTATAAATTATTTTTTATTGTTGTACATAATATCATTATTTTTATCTTTATTTTTTATATGTTAATGTATGTTAATTGTTATTAATTTTATTATTAGTGATTTATATTATTATTATTATTATTATTATTATTATTATTATTATTATTATTATTATTATTATTATTATTATTATTATTATTATTATTATTATTATTATTATTATTATTATTATTATTATTATTATTATTATTATTATTATTATTATCAGTGTTGTCATTGTTATTATTATTATTGTTATTGTATTACTAGTATTCATTTATCAATCTATCAATTATTATTATTATTATTTATTTATTCAATCTTTGTCCTATGTGCAATTTTCATGATGTGGTTAATAATAATTATGTTCTTTTTTCATTTGCAGCTCTCTGCTTATACTTAACATATTTGATATAGATTCTCTTGATGATGGTTCAGATGAACCGAAACGTCAGATTTGATATTAATTATATAAAATATGAGACTTTAATATAAATTAAGAAAAATATGAATAATGTAATAATTTGCAAAAGTTTTAAGACCGGTGAAAATAAACAATCATAAACTAATGTTACGTTCATTTTTAGCCATCTTGTTTTTGATAAAGATTACGCTCAATAGGAGCACAAACATATATATATATATATATATATATATATATATATATATATATATATATATATATATATATATATATATATATATATATATATATTATATATATTATATATCGTATATATTATAAATATAATAATAAAATAAGCTAAGTAACTGTAAGCATAAGTAAAAATAATTCATTACAATCATTCATGTAGACACTTTTTACACTGATTTTTATATTTATATATATTATATATATATATATATATATATATATATATATATATATATATATATATATATATATATATATATATATATATATATATATATATATATATATATATATATATATATATATATATATATATATATATATATATATATATATATATATATATATATATATATATATATATATATATATATATATATATATATATATATATATATATATATATATATATATATATATATATATATATATATATATATATATATATATATATATATATATATATATATATATATATATATATATATATATATATATATATATATATATATATATATATATATATATATATATATATATATATATATAGATATATATATAAATATATATATATATATATATATATATATATATATATATATATATATATATATATATATATATATATATATATATATATATATATATACACGAGTATATATATATATAATACTTATAAGATGAAGATCGTGAAAACTACAGACAGACGTGTGGGAACATTATAAAAAATTCATTCTTCTCTCTCAATATTGATCCATAGTCTCCAAACGTTCAGGTAGGCCCTCTATCATGTGTGCAACGTGCATTAATTTAGGCGTACACACCAACCTCACCTGTACTTTTATGTATACATTGATTTGTTTTTCCATGTGTACTTTTATAATGTATGCGAAGAGTATATGATTCGTGAGGAGCAAACATTTGTAGGGGTAAAACTTGATTATTTGTAAAGGAGTTCTCGATAACGATGGTTACGTAGTCGGAGTTGGGAATCTGATATGTAAATCCGAGAAGTTTTGAAACAATAGAATTTATTTCATTATTAAATGCAGAAGAAAAAATGAAGGATTTCGAAGTCGGAGTTAAATAAAGGGGTCCAAAGCCATAGGCAATCTGAAGCGCTTTGATTCGGATTTAAAATGAAGGGTTTCAGGTTCTGGGGTTGAATAAAGATTTCCGAAGCAAGAGGGAAATAAAGAGTTTCAAAGCCAGAGGCAATCTGAAAGGTTTGGATTCGGATTTAAAATGATGGGTTTCAGGTTCTAGGGTAAAATAACGTTTTCAGGAGCAGGAGGGAAATAAAGGGGTTCAAAGCCAGATGCAATCTGAAAGGTTTGTGTCCGGATTTAAAATGAAGGGGTTCAGGGTCTGGGGTTGAATAAAGATTTCCGGAGCAGGAGGAAAATAAAGGGGTTCAAAGTAAGAAGCAATCTGAAAGTTTTGGATCCGGATTTAAAATGAAGGGGTTCAGGGTCTGGGGTAAAATAAAGATTTCCGGAGCAGGAGGGAAATAAAGGGATTCAAAGTCAGAAACAATCTGAAAGGTTTGAATCCAGATTTAAAATGAATTGTTTCAGGTTCTGGGGTAAAATAAAGGTGTT
>SEYY01016343.1:15000-17500 GCA_009176605.1 Armadillidium nasatum
TGTTTCTTTGGGTGAGACATTTGAAGATATTTTTTTAAATATATAAAATAAAATTTTAATTTCCGAATGCTGAGGTGAACTCAAAAGGAAATTCTCTCCATACTAGAAAAAATTAAAGATGAAAAATTAGTCATGAGGTTTTAAACTTTAAATGCAAAAAGCAGATTTGAGGAATAAAGGGTTGAATCATCAGCATTAGTACGAAGAAAGTTGGATGTGCAGTTGTGAAGTGGAATACAGCAAATCGCCTAAATACAGGTCAAAGAGCAGACACGTCATTAACAAAATTTTCTCAATTATCCAAAACGTCGACAACTTTTTTTGGTAAGGTCAAAGGGCAGACAACTTTTTTTATAACTCGTCCAAATCGTCGATACAATAAATAAATATCAATTAATCGATAGGTATATATCATCACTCACAAGTCGAGGGGTACAGTGGGCAGAGCCCCCCTTAGACAAATTTTCTTGTGCCATGCATCTACTAAAATAATATGTTAAAAATTAAAAAAATATATTCATAATTATTATAATAATAAATTTAAAAAATAGGCTTACATATCGATTATATCGATATAAAAAAAATACGATGTTGGTCAAACAGTCGACACATTTTTTTTTTCACATGTGTCCAAAACGTCGACACGTTGAGTTTGAAAAGAAAAGTGATCGACACTATTTTTTTCAAAAGTTTCTGCCCTTTGACCTGTAGACTACTTTCCCTGTCGACGATTTGGGTATAGCACCTTTTTTTCACATGTGTCCAAAACGTCGACACGTTGAAATTGAAAAGAAAAGTGATCGACACTTTTTTTTTCAAAAGTGTCTGCCCTTTGACCTGTAGACTACTTTCACTGTCGACGATTTGGGTATAGCACCTTTTTTTTCACATGTGTCCAAAACGTCGACACGTTGAGTTTGAAAAGAAAAGTGATCGACACTTTTTTTTCAAAAGTTTCTGCCCTTTGACCTGTAGACTACTTTCACTGTCGACGATTTGGGTATAGCACCGCTGTGAAGGGCGTTTAACAAAAGGTAGGAATAGAGTGCGAAAAACTTATCTGAGGAAGATTTGAGGAAATAGAACAGGAAAATTGAAATCGGAAGTTGATTGGAGAAGATTTAAGAATGGGATTACCCCAAATCGTAGACAGGAAAAATCGTCGACAGGTAAAATCGTCGACAAGCCAAAAACAAGATTTTGCCTCGCGTCCAAAACGTAGACAACTTTTTTTTTTGTCCAAAACGTAGACAACATTTTTTTACAAGTCGTCCAAATCGTCGACACTATAAATCATATCGAATTAATCGAAAATATTATGTCATCATCACTCACGGGTCGGGGGTACGGGGCAGAGCCTCCTGTAGAACAAATGTTCGTTGCCATGCATCTACTAAAATTAATATATTAAAATTAAAAAAATATTTCATATTATTATATATAAAAATTAAAAAATAGCTTACATATCGATTGTATCGATATATAAAAAATACGATGTTGGTCAAACGGTCGACACAATTTTTTTAGAGTATGGCCAAATCGTAGACAATATATAACTGAATGGAAAACGATAGACAGATTTTTGTCAAAGTTAGTGTCGACGATTTGACCTGTCGACGATTTTTCCTGTCGACGATTGGGTATAGCACCTTAAGAAAGTGTTCAAATGGTATAAGTCGGATGGCTTAAAGTTGAAAATTGATCAAATATGTTGATTTCACGAAGAAATGAACCAGTAGCTGCCTCAATTGCGCAAGGTTGATAAAGATTGATAAATGGTAGACAAATGACCAATATCATTAATAATGATGAATAATGATAACCCAGATATTAATTACTAAAAAGAAGACTAAAGAGTATGATTTATTACAAAGTTTAGATAGTCAAAGAACTTTGGAGAACCATTAGAATTAAGAGATAAATACAAAACGCAGATAAATATTGTTGCAGTTGGGCAAGAGAGTCAAGGTTAGTTTGAAACAGAAGATTTCACAATAGTGACATGAGAATGGAAGCAAAACTTGCAACAATGTCATTTGAATAACCTTTGAGCGTAAAGAAGGTAAGAGAAGAATATATTGTGCTCAACGAAGTGTATATTAAAAATTGAGAATGTTTAGGAAGTCATTATGAAGCAAGATCGTACATGTGTAAATTAGCCGGTAGTTCCTTGCATGCATCAATCTCACCATCAAACTCTCCGAACACTCCAACGAAAGTCGTTACTTATTCCCATCTCTGATGCAAAATGAAAATGGACGACATACCTTAACCAAATCTTAAAAATAGGAATGTTAAGGATGCAAAGTGAGGTTCATATGGTATATGAAGAGAGTTATGCATCACCTACAGGACATGTCTACACTGCAAAATTTTTTGTCCTAACGAATCGTTGGGACAAATGGCAAAAATGTCCCAATAAAATTTTCCATAGAGAAAAAGATACGTTAAGCATAAAAAAGTTGCTTCACCGATTTATTTTCTAATAAGGAAATAACTG
>SEYY01016345.1:0-2500 GCA_009176605.1 Armadillidium nasatum
ATATATAATATTTACATTCATACATCCATAAGTACAGGGTTGATTCACATGGAAGTTTAAAAACTACAACAGATGAAAGGTGACATCATCACAATGAAAGCTATAAGTGGGGACAATATGGGGAATGATACAAACACCGTACACCATAGTTAAAGACGTTGAAGGTTCCATAGGAGGATGTCATGACCACAGTAGATAAATAATAATGATGATAGGAGACGTTATCACATTTTAAGGTGATAACGGCAACAATGGGATGACGTATATCTGACGTAAAATAATGGTCGAAAATGTGTGGCAGGGTCTCACGCTGGCAACATGCACAGCGTCATGCTCCAGTCCTTTGACTTTTAAATATACGGTTATCTAAAGCAGCTGGTATATGGGGAAGGAAATTACCTACCGGCAACATTTACTGCAAAAGGTTGAGGAAGGCGCAACACCTATTAAAAACACTACACTGCAAAAATTGTCCTAAAAATCGTTGGGACAAGTTGCAAAAATGTTACAACAAATTTTTTGAATTATTTTCTTATTAGAGAAGAAATCGGTGAAGCGACTTTCTTATGCTTAACATATCTTTTCTCTATTGAAAATTTTACTGTGATATTTTTACCACTTGTTCCAATGATTCTTTAGGACAATTTTTTTCAGTGTATGGACCTCCGACAGTTGCAGCCCAGTATGGTTTGTCGGTACCAGTTACGTATCCATTCCAGTAGCTTCCATTTTGAACATGTGTTGTAGTGGCATTTCCCCTACGTTACCCACTACATAGAGAATTATAAAGGATGGTGTTTGTTTCATACCCAATTGTTCTCTCAACATCACTTAAGTGAGCGGCTTACTGCCCTATATGTAATCGGTGGAATTTCATTGCGATGATGTAACCCTCTCTCTACATGTCGAAGTTTGTAAACATCGATGTAAATCACCCTTTATATATAGAGAAGGTGAATGCAATTTTTACTCTTACCTTTTAATAAATAGTACCTGTAACACTGAGGTATTTTTTTTAAAGAGATTTATTCAAATAATCACTTTATTTAATTTATTAAGACCTTTATTTTTGGTTTTAAGCTCATCGACCTCGTACCATCAATGATAAACGTCAACGAATAAAACTTCCCTAGTTTTTGTTCTTTTGTAATGACTGAAGACAAAATCGAGAGCATTTTTTTTGCCACTTTAATAACATCATCCGTCTGTTACAATTTTTATTTGTAAATTTTGATAGTATATAAATATAATATAGTATATATATATATATATATATATATATATATAATATATATATATATATATATATATATATATATATATATATATATATATATATATATATATATATATAATAATATATATATTATATCAGAAAAAAATTCAAAATTTTGAAGCTGAAATTTTTTTATTTTTTGCGGTTTCACAATCGAGGTATTACAATAATAATTAACAATTAATAATGATAATAATAATAATAATAATAATAATAATAATAATAATAATAATAATAATATTAATAATAAAAAAATAATACAATAATTAATAAAACAATAATAAAAAATAATAATAATAAATAATAATAATAAAATAATATTAATAATAATAATATAAACAAACCATCAAAGCTCTTAAAAATAAAAAGTATATCGAAATATTCATTTTTCTAAAAAAAAGAACCTAAAAATACAGCAAAAGAAAATAAGTAAATAAAATAAAATAAAAACAGAAACTAAATAAAATGCAGTAAATGTATCGAAAAATAAAATAAATAAATAAAAAAAAACATTTTGACTACAATTTATTATAATTTTTTTTTCAAATATTTATTTTTTTCTCGTTTTTTTTTTCCTTTTTTGTGTACCTTTAGGGGATAAAATAATAGGGAAAAATTATAGAACGATAGAAAGAGGGAAATGCAAAAATTATTTCCTGCTATTAGAATACATTAATACATTAAACTTAAACAAATATAAAGTTTGTGTGAATATAAATACACACACACACCACACACACACACACACACACACACACAATATATATAATATATATATATATATATATATATATATATATATATATATATATATATATATATATATATATATATATATATATATATATATATATATATATATATATATTATTATATATATATATATATATAATACTGTATTTTAAAAGGAAAGATAATTTTCGCAGTTTTTAAAGCTACACCATATGTTTAACGTTAACTGAAGACAGATATTACATTAATATTCTTCGCTATTTGCCAATGATACCGTAGTATTCAATATCATAGACGCTATATACAAGTGTTTCAATAAACACAACCTACCGTCAACCGCAATACACCTTTCTTGCAATAACGTTATGCGTCATAGTTCCAATATCATTATAGTCGTGTTTTTTTTTTAATCACAAGGCTCGATTCTATCGATATATTCGAAAATCTGGTTTCAACTGCTGTATCTCATTAACCATCTGAAATTGGGTATAT
>SEYY01016347.1:5000-18369 GCA_009176605.1 Armadillidium nasatum
ATATACACATACATATACAACTCTGTCTGTGAGGAAGAAGGTCATGGGGAGACCAAATTAAGGAAAGTAAAACGAGGATGTTAAGAAGGTTGACTTCTAAGTAAATATAAGAGCAGACAGAGAGGGAAACTAAGTAGGTACAATGTAAAGGGGAATAGTTGTTGTACTGGTATTGAGTTCAGGTTTGTGTTTCTGAATATATAAGGATTCTAGTATGCGAAGAGAAGAAATATCAGAGTGAGAGTTTAGAATTGTGAAATGTTTAGGAAGAGGAAAAAAGTTACAGGAGAGAGAATGATTGCGGATGTTGGAGAAAGAAGGAGAGGACAAGGGCAGAGATGTGCGAAAGGAAATGCCTTGGTGTTCAGAGATACGTGTGCGAAGGAGCCTTGTAGTGGAGCCAATATAGCCTCTATTACATAGGGGACAAGAAAATTTATACACTACAGAGGCTTTGAGGAGAGGAGGAAAAGTAGGTTTATAGTGAAAAAAGGAAGAGATCTTGAAAGGAGTATTGTAAGAGAAATGGAAGTTGATTTGAGGAAAATGTGGTGATTTTATTTTTACAGTGCTTCCCCTTTATCCCGAAAAACCAATACCATCTTAGCTTTCTTACATCGAGCTTTTGGTATCTCCTCCTCTTATCACTTAATGCATCAAGAATTCTCCTTTCTCCACAAACTATTTGACACTCACAATTTCCCTCCCAACATAGTCTCACAGTACATTTTCAATTTTCTTAATGATAGATATCGGCCATCACACAATGTTTTAACTGCTCCCAAAAATACTCTGTATTTCAGTTTTCCTTATCTCGACTTTTCCACCACCTTGATGCTCCGGAATCTCCGCAAAACCCTATCACCACATTTTCCTCAAATCAACTTCCATTTCTCTTACAATACTCCTTTCAAGATCTCTTCCTTTTTTCACTATAAACCTACTTTTCCTCCTCTCCTCAAAGCCTCTGTAGTGTATAAATTTTCTTGTCCCCTATGTAATAGAGGCTATATTGGCTCCACTACAAGGCTCCTTCGCACACGTATCTCTGAACACCAAGGCATTTCCTTTCGCACATCTCTGCCCTTGTCCTCTCCTTCTTTCTCCAACATCCGCAATCATTCTCTCTCCTGTAACTTTTTTCCTCTTCCTAAACATTTCACAATTCTAAACTCTCACTCTGATATTTCTTCTCTTCGCATACTAGAATCCTTATATATTCAGAAACACAAACCTGAACTCAATACCAGTACAACAACTATTCCCCTTTACATTGTACCTACTTAGTTTCCCTCTCTGTCTGCTCTTATATTTACTTAGAAGTCAACCTTCTTAACATCCTCGTTTTACTTTCCTTAATTTGGTCTCCCCATGACCTTCTTCCTCACAGACAGAGTTGTATATGTATGTGTATATTTATGCATATGCATGTGTGTGTATGTATGTTATGTATTGTGTGTAAATGTGTCTGTATTTTGTATGCATGTATGTATGTATAGTTGTATGTGCGAATATATTTGGGTATGTATGTATGTATGCCTGTATATTTGTATGTGTGTATGTGTGCATGTTAGGTATTTGTGTATGTATATATGGATATGTGAAGGTGTATGTGTGCATGTTAGGTATTTGTGTATGTATATATGGATATGTGAAGGTGTATGTTTGTATGTCTATGTGTGTTGCGTATGTGCATGTTATATAATTTGAATGTGTTCGTGTATCTGTTCCCTTTAACTCAGTTACCTTCACTGATAGTTTACTGAGTTTGATTCATTTTGTTCTTTCTTCTCGGAGTGTTCAAGTCAAAATAGTTAACCTTTACCAACTCGTGTTATGTTAAATTATAGTTATATACATAATTTTAATATATTATTATTATTATTATTATTATTATTATTATTATTATTATTGTTATTGTTATTGTTGTTATTATTATTATTATTATTATTATTATTATTATTATTATTATTATTATTATTATTATTATTATTATTATTATATATATATTTATTTATTTATTTATTTTTTTTTTTGTTGTTGTCTTTATTGTTATTTTTGTGTTATTCTTCGTTATTGTGTTTATTCTGTTTACTTATTCTCTTCACCTGAACCTTATTTATTGACACTGGTCTAGTTGTTTAATACTTTAAATAATTTAACTTAACTTTAACTTTTTAATTTAATTTATTTATATTTTTTATATTATTATTGTTTTTTTTTTCTTTCTCTATTTTACAGCCTCCTGATGATGGCATATTTATGCTGAAACGTAGAGTTTATATTAATTAATTATTAAATGTATTGTCATGATTTTTTTTTTTTTTTTTCATTAAGTGTATGTGCTTCATTTGTTTTTTTTTTTATTTTTTTATATATATATATATATATATATATATATATATATATATATATATATATATATATATATATATATATATATATATATATATATATATATATATATATATATATATATATATATATATATATATATATATATATATAGTATATAATCTGCAAAATTAACGCACTACCTACAAAATCGGTGATCGGTGAGGCCGACGGGTATGTAGAGCATTGTATGTGACAGTGTTTTTAGGTTTGTGCCAGTACTTATCCACGCATTGCGGGTTAGCAATGCTGGGTGCGCCAGTGCTGCGATGTCGACGCTATACGGAAAAAGGTCGAACCAACCAAATCGCTGAGTTGGTTGCGTCAAAGATAACCTGAAGTTCATTCTTCTCTGGCCTTCAAGACTATAGCGTAGTCTACCTACATAGGTATTCCTACTGTAAATGTTTGTACAAGTGGAGATGGTTTGACGTCGTTTGACACGCAATGTGTGTGTCTCAATCACCACATTGTTAGCAGAAGAATACGGGCAACGCAAACTAGGCCGACTGTTTGGGGTGCTCCATCCATCATTGTAAGGTACCACGTCAGGTGGGATGGCAAGGAAGGCCACGTGCAACAACAGCAGTCGAAAACAAATAAATAAGGCTGAGGGCCTGTCGTGATCGCCATGTCTCACCACGTGACCATCAGAACCAGTTACAGATTGTGCATGATACCCGTGTGAGCACAGATACAATTCTCCGAAGCTTTGTAGAACATGAGTATCGCCCACAGAGGGCGGCTAGAGACCCCCCCCCCCTCAATAGGAAACTCCGTGGAGCAAGGTTGCGCTTTGCTCTTAAACTCCTGCATTGGTGGCAGGAGGATTGGACATATGTTCTCTTATCGGATGAGTCCCGCTTCAATCTGTGTGGATCCTATAGACGTTCCAGAGTCTACAGGCGACTTAATGGGCGATTCGTGGAATACACTATGCACCAGATACCACCCAACGTTGGTGGGACGGTATTGGTGTGGGAGGAATATCGTTACACGTATTCGATGGAGGGTCCCTAACAGACCCACGATACATCACGGATATACTTGAGCCATACTTTCTACGTTTTGCCCCCAACGTCGTTATTATTAAGGCTGTAAAGTGTGCTGTCGATTACCTTCTGATGGCCCAGATTCGAACGTTAGACTGGCCAGATCTCAGAGAGACACCCAGGACTCGTCTATCACCTGGCAGTATTTGCTCCCTATATGTATAGGTCGGTGTGCCCGATACCCGTAGACATCAACGGCCCTTCATAACATTCCCTCCTACATGTATAATTATATTTTTTATATTAACATGTATACTAACCCTTAATGTCCTTTAAATATTCCCCTATGTTTCTTTGTTCCATTGATCAGTTAATTTTGCTGAGTATACTGGGATGCAATATTGTTTTAACCTTCCGTGGCATGCTTCTGTCCCAGAACACTGGGTGCACTGAGGCAAAAGTCCACTGAAATTACCAATCCTATAGTCCAGCTCCACGGACATATTTTTTGATTCAAAAGACACTCCGGGATATTCAAACCGGTCGGTTTGTTTAAGTACTCTATCCTGTATTCTCACATGCATCTTTTCCCCACTCTCTTATCATCAACATAATTATCCTACTTCCCTTTGTAGTCCGCACCTTATGCCACACATCAATAAACCTCTGTTGGGCATCCTCAGTCTCCGTGGTTAGCGCAAGATCATCTACATATTTCACCATCCACCTTCTCCTCACCAGCCCACCATAGTAATCAATAAAAATTATGAACAATATCGATGACATCGCACTTCCCTGTTTCAACCTGTTGTGACTTCGAATCAGTTGCTATGATCCATTTGTGTTTTCACCTTACAAAAACTACTGACATAGGTTCTCCTGATCGTCCTTATGAGTTTTAGTTATTTCCCATATTCACTCTTTTCCAGATATACCATAAAATTCTTCTCTGGACACGTCGAAAGCTTTCTCAAATCAACAAAGGCCAAATACGCTCTCTTGTTAAATTCAAAATTCTCTTCATATATCATTTTCAGTGCAAAAATTGTACCAACCGTCTAACTTCCCGGCCTAAAACCGTGCTGCCAATTCACCCAGCTCATTTTCGATTATTTCTATCGTCATTCCCTCCAAAATCCTCTCATACATTTTTGCAACATGCAAAATCAGAACAATTCCAGTATAGTTCTTGGAATATATATATATATATATATATATATATATATATATATATATATATATATATATATATATATATATATATATATATATATATATATATATATATATATATATATATATATATATATGCGAGAGAGAGAAAAGGTTTTCTTCCTGTGTTGCTTTGATCGAAGAGTACGTTGGGTAAACAATTTGGTTTCTAAAATTGAAGTTAAACCATATTCATGCAATTTTGATTATTATTATTATTATTATTATTATTATTATTATTATTATTATTATTATTATTATTATTAATTTTAATAAAATAAAAAAAAAAAAAAAAAAAAAAAAAAATTTTATATATAAATATATATATATATATATATATATATATATATATATATATATATATATATATATATATTATATATATTATATATATATATATATATATATATATATATTTTTATACACTACACCATATCCCGCAAGGTGCAGGGTGGCGTCGGCTGCAGAAATTTCATATTTCTGCAACCGTACATGGGAGAAAATACTGGTTAAAAAGGTTCCCAGCCTTTAGAACCATGCGAAGAATAATTCTCCAATTGTTCTGACTGCGACGAGATTCCAATCCTTTATCGACTAGATGTTACCTAGAAGTATCAATAATTTTCCAATTTCCAATAAACTTGTTCGCCAAAAGTTATCCAAAAGAACATATATATATATATATATATATATATTATATATATATATATATATAATATATATATATATAATATATATATAAAATATATATTAAATATAATAAATATATATATATATAATTATATATATATATATTATATATGGTCAGACTTTACATTAGCGGTCATGCATAACTCAGAAACTACTAACCGTACCTTAAAAAGGATTATATTTTTGAAATCCCTGGGTCATTTCCAGTAAGAAAAGTAAAAAAAATTGTTAAAAAATTTTTATAAAAAAAATATGTTTAAAAACGTGCGACAACGTGCAAATTAAACTCTTTCGATTGTAAGAAATTTGTGTCAGTTCGCTTTTAGACACGATGTGGGAAGGTTGTCGTTAAATGAATCACTTAAATATTTCAAAAAAAAAAAAGAACATATGTCTACGGGGGGCTCTGCCCCCCGTACCACCCGACCCGTGAGTGATGATGATACTGTAGACTACTTTTCCTGAAGACGATTTTGGGTATTTCCCGTGTTTTCCAATTTCCAAAAATTTTTTCAAAAATAACTGCCAGGCGCACGATTCTCGCGAGGCTTTTAAAGAGGTAAAATTTATTTATGTAATAAAGTTTATTATAAGAATTTATTTTTTAGTTCCCAATTTTTCTTACATAAAATTCAATAAGGATTTCAAAAATATAATCATTTTTAATGTAAGATTAATACTTTTTGAGTTATGCATGGCCGCTAATGTAAAGTCTGGCCTATATATATATATATATTATATATATATATATATATATATATATATATATATATATATATATATATATATATATATATATATATATATATATATATATATATATATATATATATATATATATATATATATATATATATATATATATATATATAGTGATGGCATCCGCATCCGCATTTTTCGAAAATTCAACATCCGCATCCGCATCCGCACTTTCGAAAATTCAACATCCGCATCCGCATCCGCATCCGCACTTTCCAAAATTCGACATCCGCATCCGCATCCGCATCCGCACCTCTCCAAAATTCGACATCCGCATCCGCATCCGCATCCGCAAATTAGAAAATATGACATCCGATCCATCACTAATATATATATATATATATATATATATATATATATATATATATATATATATATATATATATATATATATATATATATATATATATATATATATATATATATATATATATATTAGTCAAGGGCATTTCGTCTCATCAACTCTCCTACTCTCACTAATTCTCTTCCAATCTCTTTCTGCCCGTCGAATTGTTGCGTCACTCTCTCTCTATACTATCGCAATTGCAATGGACACTGCTCTTCTGAACTCTCTCGTTCGCATACCTCCTCCATTGAGAAGAGCTCGTGCGACACGTCTTTCTACACATTCTCATCCTTTCTCTGTCCAACTCTCCGACCCCAGACTTAACCGCTATGCTCAGTCTTACATATACTCTACTGGTAAAGTCTGGAACACACTCCCTTCATCTGTTTTCCCAGCTTCCTTTGACTTGCATACTTTCAAACGCCGTGTGTCTGGACACGTCGGCCACCATCGACCATGATTATAGACCTTTCCCAACTCCGGTGGAATTTGGTAGGCCTCCTGGCCTTTGCCCACCGGAGGAACATAAAAATATATATATATATATATATATATATATATATATATATATATATATATATTATATATATATATATATATATATATATATATATATATATATATATATATATATATATATATATTATATATATATATATATATATATATATATATATATGCGAATTGTAGATCAAGAGTGATGGGTGAAGAGGGAACTATCGGATTGGTTTAGCATAGGAGTGGGATTGAGACAGGAGTTTGTAATATCTCCATGTTATTTAATCTATTGATGAATGGTTTACTTAGAAAAATGGAGAGAGAAGGGAATAGTTTTACGTTGAGAAATATGGAGGGTGAATGTGAAGTGAATGTTTTACTTTTTGCAGATGATGCGGCATGTGTTGGTAGCAGAATCTGGAGAAAAGATGAGAATACTTGTGAGGGAGTTTGAAGGGAAATGTGCAAACACGAGATAGAAATTCAATCCAGCGAAGAATAAAGTTATGAGGAGAGTGGGGATGAGGAAATGTGGAGGGAGGAATTGGTTTGTAGAAGTGTGAGAATGGAAACTTGAGGAGGTGAATGAATTCAAATATCTAGTAATGTTGGATGGAAGGTAAGGGTGGGACGGAAAAAGGAGTAAAGAACAGAGTGGTAGAAGGAATGAAAGTATTGTGGGGCCTAAGAAAAGTATGGAAGAAAGGAAAAATTTCGAAAGAAATAAAGATAAGAATGTTTGAATGTATGTGTTCACCTTCTGTATTGTATGTGTGTGAAAAATAGACGATAAGTGCTCGGTCGAGAAAAAGTTTCAATGTCTTTGAGATGAAAGATTTGAGAGATATATAAATTGAGAAGGATTGATAGGATTAGAAATGAAAGAATAAGGGAGATGTGTAAATGGAAGAAGAGTGTAATTGATAGAGAGGAGGGGGATGTGCTAAAATGGTTTGGACATATGTGAAGAATGAAAGAGAACAGAATGATTGCAAGGTACGTAGATCTGATGTAGATAGGGGAAGGGTAGGGGGAGGGGGAGGGAAGGCAGAAGTGGGGATGGATGGATGGAGTGAGAGTGATTTTGATGGAAGGAATTTAAGTTTAGACGAGGGTAGAAGATTTGTGGAGACAGAGATGGAGGGAGGTGGTGAAAGCGTTGAAAGGTAAGAATAGTTATGTTTGTAAGGGAATTGTGGCGGGCACCACCTCACGAAAGTGGGAAAGGTGATAGTGAAATATATATATATTATATATATATATATATATATATATATAATATATATATATATATATATATATATATATATATATATATATATATATATATATTTTTTTTTTATTTCTCCTCTGGTGGGCAAAGGCCAGAGGCCTACCATTGTTCCACCAGAGTTGGGAGGAAAGTCGGAAACATGGTTAAATTAAAGGCCGACATGACGTGATACACGGCGTTTAAAGGTGCTGTAAGTCATAGGTAATTGGGAAAATAGATGAAGGAAGTGTGTTCCAGACTTTACCAGTAGAGTAAATGTAAGATTGAGCATAGAGGTTAAGTCTGGGGTCAGAGAGTTGGACAGAGAAAGGATGAGACTGTGTAGAAAGACGTGTCGCACGAGCCCTTCTCAATGGAGGAGGTATGCGAAGAGAGAGTTCAGAAGAGCAGTGTCCATTGTAATAGCGATAGTAGAGAGAGAGTGACGCAACAATTCGACGGGCAGAAAGAGATTGGAGAGAATTAGTGAAGAGCAGGAGAATTGATGAGACGAAATGCTCTAGACTCCACCTTTTCCAGGAGAGCTGTGTGTGTGGAACCACCCCAGATGTGTGACGCATACTCCATACAGGGGCGAACAACACCCCTATACAGAGCAAGCAACTGGGGTGGTGTGAAGAAAAATACTGAAGGCGCCTCAGAACACCCAACCTCTTAGAAGCTTGTTTAGAAAGAGAGGTAATGTGATCTTTCCAAGAAAGATCACGAGAAAAAGAAACACCGAGAATATTAAGAGAGATGAAGGTTTGAGTGAGTTGTGTGTTTTCGAAGAAGATATCATAGTTGTGTGGAAGATTGTGTCGAGAAGGAGATGGAGGAATTGAGTTTTTAGGCATTGAAAACGAACCATGTTTTCTTTGCCCCCAATTGGAAAATGAGAGATAGATCAGAGGTTAGTTGCTCCAAGGCCACCTCCTTGCCTCTATTAACTGTTGCTGGGGAGGGGCGTTTTTTTCAAAATGAAAAGAGTAATGAAGGGTGGAGTCATCGCATAGGAGTGGATAGGAGATGAAGTAATAGAGAGAAGGTCATTAATGAAAACAGAAAAAGTGTTGGGGATAGGACAGATCCTTGAGGAACACCACTATTAATAGATTTATAGGATGAACGGTGGCCGTCTACAACAGCTGCTATAGAATGAACGACCGGAAAGGAAATCAGAGAAAGGTCACAGAGAGAAGGATAGATTCCGAAAGAGGGAAGTTTGGAAATCAAAGCTTTGTGCCAGACTCTATCGAAAGCTTTCGATATGTCCAGCGCACAGCAAAAGATTCACCGAAATGCCGAAGAGCGGAGGACCAAGAGTCAGAGAGAAGGGAAAGAAGATCACCAGTAGAGCGTTTCTTACGAAAGCCATACTGGCGATCTGAGATAAGATTAGAAGAATTGAGATGTTTCCAAATCTTCCTGTTAAGGATAGATTCGAAAACTTTAGAAAGAACGGAGGTTAAAGAAATAGGACGATAGTTAGAGGGCTGAGAGGGGTCCCCCTTCTTCGGCACAGGCTGAATGAGCGCACGTTTCCAGCAAGAAGGGAAGGTTGAAGTAGAAAGACATAGACGAAATAGTTTACCAAGGCAGGGTGCAAGCTCGGAAGCACAAGTTTTGAGAACCACAGGAGGGATACCATCAGGACCATACGCCTTCTTAGTATTAAGCTCAGAGAGAGCAGAAATGACGTCTTTAGAAGAAATTACAATTTTAGGCATAAATGAGTTAGAGGGGGTTGAAGGAGTAGGAACAGCTCCGGAATCGTCTAAGGTTGAATTTAGAGGCAAAAGTTTGAGCAAAGAGTTCAGCTTTAGAGGAAGGGCAAAACGGCAGTTGTACCGTCAGAAGATACTAGAGGAGGGAAAGAGGAAGAAGCAAAGTTAGAGTTGACATTTTTTGCAAAATGCCAGAAAGGGCGAGAGGAAGAAGAAGCCAGAAAGATTATTGCATTTTCGACGGAGAAAAGAGTTTTTAGTATCTCGAAGAATAGATTTTGCACGATTCCGGGATGAAATATAAGTAGCATGAGTTTCTGGAGTTTGAAGACGACGGTAGTCCTGAAGGCAGCATCCCTGCGGCGGATAGCATGAGAACAAGCAGAGTTAAACCAAGGTTTATTAGGTTTAGTAGAAGGGAAAGAATATGGAATGTACGCCTCCATGCCAGAGAGAATCACCTCAGTTATGCGCTCAGCACACTCCGAGGGACCCCTCCACGGAAACAGTAATCATTCCATGGAAAATCAGAAAAGGGGACCGCAAGTCCAGACCAGTTAGTGGCACCGAAATGCCAGAAACGTCTCCTCGCCGATGGCGGGGGCCGTTCTTGCGGAAGACTTGAAGAGACAGGAAAAGATACGGAGATAAGAAGGTGATCGGAAACCCAGAGGAGGAAAGAGTTTAACAGTATAAGGAGAAGGATTAGAAGTTAGAAAAAGGTTCTAGAATGTTGGGTTCATCACCAAGACGGTCAGGGATACGGGTAGGGAGCTGCACCAACTGCTCAAGGTTGTTCTGGATAGAAAATTGGAAGGCGAGTTCACCAGCTGATCTTGAGAACTAGATGAAAGCCATTGGCGGTGGTGAACATTGAAATCACCTAAATGATGATTTCAGAGAAAGGAGAAGAAGAAAGAATGTTCTATTTTGGAGTTAAGATAGTCGAAGAATTTTGGATAGTCTGTAGAGTTAGGAGATAAGTAGACAGAACAAATGAATTTAGTTGTAGAATTGCAAGAGAAGTTTAAGCCATAAAGTAGAGAATTCAGAAGACTCCAAATTAGAGACACGAGAACAGACAAATCGTTGCGCACGTATGCGCAACATCCCCCTTTGGCTGAAAATTGAGGATAGAGATAGTAGGAGGAAACAGAGTAGGGTTTGCTGTCAGAGCACTCAGACACCTGAGTTTAGTTAAGAACAAGAGATGAGGTCTAGAAGAAGAGAGGTGGTGTTCGACAAAGTGGAGATTAGAAAAAAGACCGCGAATGTTGCAGAAATTAATGAAAAACGAAGACCGTGCACCAGGGCAAGCCGGCATAGAGGTCTTGGTGGCCCCAACCATCACCGGAGGCCACCAACTCCAAGTGGTGATGGGGAAGGGTAATGAGGGCTATGTTTGGAATCCGCCCCTCTTGGATTCTCCGAGGCAGATTTTTCTTTTGCCATTTTGATTATTTAATAGGTAATGTAAGTGTAAGCGTTTGTAAATATTGTAGGACACATGTGAAGAAGGAGGAAGGTTGGAGCATAGGCACTCCAATGTGAACGAAGGTACACTAGAGACCCTCTGAGAAGATGAAACGAAAAAAGGAACGAACCAAAGGGAACAGGTGAAACGGAATGGTCTAGCCATCCTATCACTCCGTGGGTTATGCCCAATGGGGGTACTTGCAACGCTTCGGACGGCGCTACGGTCCTCCCCTAAAATATATATATATATATATATATATATATATTATATATATATATAATATATATATATATATATATATATATATATATATATATATATATATATATATATATATATAATATAACATTAACATCGCATCCGCATCCTCATAAAAATTAAATCGCATCCGCATCCGCATCCGCACTTTCAAAATTTCAAAATTCGCACCGCACCGCATCCGCACTTTCGAAAATTCAACATCCGCACCGCATCCGCACCGTTCTCCAAAATTCAATCCGCACCGTAAATTGGAACCATGACATCCATCCAAATAATATATATATATATATATATATATATATATATATATATATATATATATATATATATATATATATATATATATATATATATATATATATATATATATATATATATATATATATATATATATATATATATATATATATATATATATATATATATATATATATATATTATATATATATATATATATAATTACTTTTGCCTATATAGTGTGTGGTGTGTTTGTATGTATTTTATATGCATTTCTTTCACGAAGTTTATATTTTTACTTTAGAATCGTAAAAGGAAAATATTCAATTTGTTTTATTTGTGAACAGCAAGTGACGATGAATATTGGGAATTGAACGAAACATTTCGAGAAAGACGAAGCTCCGCCTTTTCTCCTTCTCTTCGTCTGCTCGGAGTAGAAGTACCGGTTTTCAAATTCCGTGGAGAAGATGCTGAACTCGTCTGTAAATACGACCGTGGGTCTGATCCTCTTTACTCTGTACAGTGGTACAAAGATGATTTTGAATTCTTCAGGTGAGTTGCAGTCTCTAATCTTCTTCTTGTACCTTCTTTCCATTTTTATTCTTCTCTAATCTTCTTGTATCTTTCTTTTCAAATTTATTTTTAATGTATTTCTTGATCTTCCTTATTTATCATTTCTTTCTTCATCTGTCTGTTAAATTTGGCTCTGCCATTTTGCAATTTTAAAAATTATTTATTATTATTATATATTATGTTTATTATTATTATTATTATTATTATTATTATTATTATTATTATTATTATTATTATTATTATTATTATTACTTTGAGGGTTTTGTATGTTTTAAAGACTTCGTTTTTTCAAATATGGTCTTTTTCGTGACAAAAACTACAAGATTCACTTCAGGAGTTACTCTCATTTTTTTGACATTGAATTAAAATTCCTCTAAGAAAAAAAAGTCTTTGAAATTTAGCTTGATTTTCTCATTATTATTCTTTAATTAAATAAAGCTGAGAAAAATAAATGTTAACGTCGCATCTTCGTATCTTTGAGGACTCCTAATAGAGGACGAGGGACGAGTGTATGAGAGATTCGATCTTCTTCAAATGAAGAAACTTTTTTTTTTTTTCTTCTTTTTTTCTTTTTTGAGAAGGAAAAGAAAATTCGTCATTTATTTTAAATCATTTTTGCTCTTGCTTGTAAGTGGTCAGAGATAAGAGGTTCATGGAAGGTCTTTATTTGTTAATCAATAATAAATTTCATTGTAAAAAAAAAATAATAATAATAAAAATAATAATAAAGTAAAAATGAATAAAAATAAAAAGTTGATAATTAAATAAAAATTTCTTATGAAGGCGGGAAGAATAAGTTTTGATATATGGTTTAAATATCAATTTTACTGCCTTATTGTACATTTTTTTTTTAGCGTACTTTATTAACCAAACAAAACTGGGTGAAAATGACGATCTTACCGAAATCAAATAATAAAAACTTGCTCGTAGATAAACGCGGTTAACAAGGAA